>JBAGKO010044604.1:0-10063 GCA_037177275.1 Acacia concinna | reverse complement strand
TAAAAAATTGAAAACAGATCCGTTTTTCGCCCATAATATATCAAAATGTCACTCATTTTATGTAGAATATAGTCATAGAAGAACCACAAAAAAATATTTTAGAGTTTCTCCAAATTGGGGGCCAAGAATGGGAAGAACAAGGAGGGAAACCCCTCCCTATATTTAGATTCACAAGGATAGAAATAGCTGTTATTAAATGGGAAAAAAAAAAGCTGTTTTTTAAAAAAAGAATTCAGATTTGCTTGGATGATTATCTACAAGATTACTGAAAAGCACATGAGTTTCTATTATATGTATATAATTTGATAATTAATATATTATTGAGAAAAAAATTGTAAATATTAAGAAACACTTAACTATATATTGTTTAACATATAAAGATTTATATAAATTACAAATATCAAGAATTTAAGCTTTTTTTGACTAAATACCATTATATTACTAAAATTAGAATTAATTTTTAACAACATTTTTTTGCAGAAATTTTTTTAGCAACCTTAATTTTTTTCCTTTTTACCTGAAGCAACATAAAATTTAACAATATATGTTTTAAAAAAAAATATTATATATATCTACATTTTTCCACCAACCAAACTCGGTTAGTGTCTGTTTGAATTAACTTTTAAGAATAGCTTTTATAAATTCCGAAGTAAGTATGTGAGAGGAGTTTTATTTCGACTTACGCAAACTTATATTTCATAATTGAAATCAAACTGACCCTTAGAATAAGACAAACGGGTGGGTAAATCATGGTGTGAGAGGAAGGTAGGGAGTCTTGACGTGGGACCCATAGCTATATTTCAATCTCACCTTGATGCACCAACCGTAAAAACTAAAAAGCAACAAATTTCAGCTTCAACATTGACGTGTCTTTTATGTTAGAAGCACGGTATCACTATTGCCTTCCCAAACAATACTCATACGGCAAAAGTAGCTTTTTTTCACCCGTAACGCGCGTTTGAGCTTTAAAACGTGTTCTCAAACATACACCCTATTACCTCAATGTTATAGGACAAAGTTATTTTTAAATCATTTTTCTTTTTTTATTGAAAGGAAAAATGATATTAATCAAAATTAATGTTATGTGGAAGAAAAAGAAAGAAAAAATTGATATTTTAATTCTTCGACTTTTATGTTACTTATAACTCAATGCTTCTTTTATGATTAAATACGACTCAATCTCTAAACTTTTAACTCTTTTATAATTTAGTTATTGAATTTTTGATTCCATGTTATCTTTTCATTTATTTACATTTTATCCGTTTTTTTTGGATACATATTTACATTTTATCCTTTTCATCACTAACTATGTCTAAGTTGGCTAAAGTAAATAACAACACTAATAAAATTTCTTCCAACACACCTCCACATGGTTTTAAGGCTATTTTTCTTATAAAATTTAAACTAAAAAATAAAGGTGGGTTTGGAAAAAAAAATGAAATAAGTGTGTGCGTGTAAAAGACGGCTTTGCTATAAAAATATTGGGCCTACTTGGGGTGTGACTCTTAGGGGCTTTTTGGTATGAGGGGAGGGAAAATACAAATTCTAGGAGTTGAATTTAAAGAAAATAAAGTAGTGGGGTTATAAGATTTTAATAAAGAGAAAATATAACATAAAAAAGTATAAAAAGATAATTTAAAACTTTTAACCCCATTTATTTAATTTTTTTAAAATTCAACTTATAAAAATTTTCATTTCCCTTCCCTTCTCTCTAAATCCTTCGTACCAAATAAGGCCTTAATCCCTTTAATGTAATTGTTAATCTCTAATATCCACATAAATTGAATTATGGTTACGTATGCAATTATGACTCAAAAAATATACTACACATACATAAATAATAAGAGAAATATAATAGAAGGAATTAGGAATCAATGTGTCATAATATATATGTATTTTAAGTTAATCGCAATTTATATTATGTGTGTACCCCTTCCTCTCTACTAATGTAGACAACATGTCATTTTCTGTAGAGAGACATATCCATCAATAAAACAATATCTCCCTTAAAGTCACATTCTATCGATTAAGTGATATGATTATAGTAACTGGGGAATATTATATATGTATCTACCCAAGCTTTAATGTTATCTTAATTATGGCCCCAATGCTCTAAGCTTGGGCCAAATCCATCAAGGGTATGGTGGATCATACTATTTTTTAACACTTGTGTAGGGCATAATATTTGAGTTAAGGATCCATGATATGAGAACAAGATGCAAGGAATTGAATGAGAGCGCGAGCATAATCGCGATTGCAAATTAAAGGAAAATCATTCAAACATATATATTAAAAATATGTAAGTTATAATATTTTCAAAATCAAACCTATTAAATAATTATTAACACATTTTTTAAAGCTTTTATAGTATTTTAAAATTATTCATTTTATTAGGGATTTATAACTATAATTCTAAATAATATTAATTTTATTAAAACACATTTATAAAAAAAGGTAACAGCATAAAATGTTATCCAAACAAATAATAATGCAATTTATGTGATTTTGGTGTGGGGATGCTTGACGATTGGGTCTGAAATTGTGAGTATGTTCTATTGGGGGATTTAAGGGTTGTCTTCTATTGGCTTTCCTTCATACTCAGTTTTCCACGCAAGTATTCCTCCACCTCACTGATTTACGATAACAAAACAATGCGTGCTTTTAAATATGAGCAAAGTACAAAAAGTTTTCATTTGTAAATCATGTTAATTATTTAACTACGTCCCCTTAGTTTTTGTGAGGAATTTAGAGTAGATGCGGCTTACATAAAGGACTGGAAGTTAAAAATCTTGGCACATGATTGTTTGGGTTTTCATATTAGGTTGAGATTATATTTTAAATATTTAACTAACTAACTACCCTAAAGGAAAGAAAAATTAAAGAGTAAAAGTTATGTCATTTCTTTAAGATGTGAGAAATCTAGAATTATTATCCCCTATATTTCAAGAATACTTATTTAAATCATTTCATTTATTTATTTCTTAAGATCAATTATGCTAACTAAGATACTATTATACATATAAGTGCTCTCTCAAGTCTCTAAATAGGTGTTTAATTTAATTAATATATTAATCTATCAATAAATTAATTAAATCCTAACTTCTAAACAAATCCTCTTTATAGCTATGTGAGATTGACAAGTATATCTCTATCTTAGAGACAAAATTATCCATTCATCACGCAAACTTCAAATTCTCACACAATTAAACCCAAATTCTATACTTGCTCTCTATCAATCAAATAAACTAATCTATTTTATTAGTGGCTAATTAGTAAGAAGCATTAAGTTTAGGTAAAATCAACATAAAAGAAATTATTCATAAATAAAAGAAAGGAAAAATAAAATACTTAATCCATATAAGAGTTTAAATAATCCGAGAACAAATAAATTAGCTACTCATGTTCAGAATCAAACCACAATTAAAGAAATTAAATTTAGATTCAGAACACATGACAATGAACCAAGAATAACTAATGATAAGAGAATACAATCAAAGAACAAGATCGAGATCAATAATCTACTTTGGTTTCCATATCTGACTCTCCCTCTTCTATTATTGCTCTCGTGCTCAAAGAAAGGAGAAGAATCAGCTCTCTCCGCTGTCCAGATATCTGTTAATAACGCATCTTTCTTTTTCTTTCTTCCGTAATCCTTCTCTCTCTTGCTGCGTTCTGATTCGCTCTCTAATTACGGCCCCATCAATATATATATATATCTATATATATATGCTGCCTCTTTGTTTTTATCGTCAGCCTTTTTCCGTCAGATTGATGCATCTGTTGTTGCATAATATCCCGTCCATGATCTGAAATCTGATCTAAAATTCAAAAAGTAAATAATGATAAAATGATATCATGGGATATGGATAATAATAGTAATAATAATAATAATACCTGAAATATCTTTTTAATTTGTGTTATTTCATTTCTTTCTTTCTTTTTTTTTTAATTCAGAATATTATTATTTATTATTATTATTTTATCCTAACATTTAATGTTTATAATGAAATCCTTTAAATTGTGCTTAAGATTGATATCTTATTCAAATTTTATTCAAATCTCTTTAATTTATTATATATGACTAAAAAATATATTAAAATATATTTTAAATTTATTTAAAAATAGAGAGAGTCATCAAGCTAATCACGACTTCACTGTGGCTACAGCCTAAGAAGGATAAACAGGCTGCAGCTTAACCTGCTATAACAGTCTACGGCCTTACTATAGCTACAGACAATCGCTTTTATAGGCTATAGCTCCATTACAGTTACGACCACATCAATATGCTACGACCTAAGAAGGATAGATAGATAATGTTCTAACCTGCAGCGATTGGTTACGACCTTGTCACTGTTATGACACGCCTAACGTTGGTTTGTTTGCTTGATAGGGCTCTGACTAAGCCTTTAATGGCAAAATTTGACTTGATTGATGACGCAAGCCTAAACATGGTTACAAGTAAGCCAGTTTGAAAATCAATGGCATGGCCAGGGCCTAGGCTAGTAAGGTTTATCTCTTACCTTTTTATTATAAGTAATGATTTGTTATTTAATTTTGTGCAATTGATAATAGCCAGCAATTGCACATGGCTAGAAAATAGAGATGATTGAATTATCATATGTTAGCTACCGGATTAACTTACCCTTAACGGCATCGAAGTTATACTTCCCTCAATTATTACTATTGATCAATTCGGGCGCATAGACCCGCTTTGTCAATGTTGTTTCTAGTATTGTTACAGGTTAAGTCTTTTGCCAGTGATCAACAACAACTCGAAATGAAAATATTCTTATTCACACCAGACAAAATGCTACTAAACTAAGTTGAGCAAAAGAAAAATATACTAAAATTGGTAGATTGGGCCAATGCACCGGAGGCACCACTCTCGGATTCAACCAAAATATTATTATATAAGGAAAAAATTAAGAGGCAAAATGGTAATTACACTACACTACCACATTTTTATTTTCACTCTTCCTTCTCCTTTCTTCAACTCCTCGGGTGTTCCTAACTAATCCAACCCTTCAGATTTCCCTCTTCTCTTTAGTTGCATCCTAAATTGTCTCCTCCTCCTTCAACTCTTCAATCATTTGTCAGCAGGTCCTCTCTACATCGACAGATCGCTTCACTCACTTTCTTTCTCGAGTTTCTTGGCGTGTCCGTCTGAGCTGTCGGCTTCTCTGTCTCTGTGTCTCGGATTCTTCTCTCCATCGGCAAATCACTTCCCTCACTGTCTTTCTCAAGTCTCCCAGTGTGTTCGTCTGAGCTCTGGGCTTCTCTGTTGCACATCCCAATTCTGATTTTAGGTATACAGTAAATCCCCACTCTTCCTGGCCGTTGGATTAAGGGCAAGAAGAGTAGAAACTCCTGTCTATCACCACATCGGGCGTAACTATCCTACTTGATGATTAGCCTTTTTGCAATTTCTTTATATTGACGTGTAGCAATCTTAGTCATCGTTGGTTTGAAAAAAAGGGGAAGTAACATTCACATTTCATAATAGGAAAATGAAATATAAGGATTACAATTTGAAAAAAAAAGGAAAATTCCACAAAAAGAATTTGGGAAAATTGCATTTTGGTCCCAACTAACAAAATTTATAACAAAATAGTCCCGCAAAATCGTGTAATTGTGGAATAAAAAAATGCTTTTCTCTCTCCCCCATCAGATTGACGCGTCAGTCGTCAGTCTCTCTCTCTTTCCCCCCTTCCCCTCATTGACAACTTAGAATGTTTCTATTGACAACCCAGCTTGTTTCCATTAACAACTCCATGTGTTATCATTGACAACTATAACTCAATGAGGGAGAGAGGGAGAGAGAGGGAGAGAGAGGGGAGAGAGAGACTGACGACTGACGCATCAGTCGATGGGGGAGACAGAAAACCATTTTTTATTCTGAAATTAAGAACTTTTTTGCAATTAAGCAATTTCGCGGAACCGTTTTGTCGTATATTCTGTTGGTCAGGACTAAAACTCAATTTTCCCGAAGAACTTTAAAAATGATAATTTTTTGAAAAAGAATTAAAATCAACCTTCGTACCAATAGGCCCTCCATCTTATCTTGGAAGCATATATTTTGGAATGATTTGTTTTGAAGGACAGTTATTGCAATCTTGGGAAAGTTCAAAAGTGGTAATCACTATTTCTTATCAGTCGTGGATTTGTTTTGAAGGACAATTATTGCAATCTTTCGTTTGGACGACATCTGCTAGTTGTGAAGATCTTTCTCAATATTCTGGATTGACAACTCTTGGTTCTTGGATAAAAATATGAAGGTATCCTTTCAGTCAATCTCCATCAAGGAGATTCTTTTTCCAAAGACTCTAATGGAACCGGGACAATCAGACACATATCTTGCGGATCTCTTTTATTTCATGAAGTTTTTAATCCTCCATCTGTAATTCATGTCAGTGTTTTCAATGAGCTACAGTTATGCCCAGTTTTGATTGTAGGCTGCGGAAACATTGATCATGAAATTTATTTATCATTTTATCTTTAATATTGTACTATGTTCATTTACCACAATAAAATTATATCATTTACACAAAAAAAAGCATATATTTTGGAAGAGGACACTTTCATAATATGTTTTCATATTTTCTTATCAAAATCTTACCTCTAGATAAAAAATGTGGGATTTAATAATTTCTAAAAGTATTATTATAGTATTTTATAATTTTTTATGATTTAATTTTAAAAGAATTGTTTGTATCACAATTATGAATTGTGCAGATTAGATTTTAACAGTTTAAATTTATTTATTTATCTTTAAAGTAATAGCTTCATAAAATATGAAATATGAATTATAATAATAATTTATTGATTTATCTTTAGATTTTTCCCTTTTTTTATCTATAGGCGGGGATGAGAATATGAGATCAAAATGAGATAAAAGATCATGAGAGAACCTACACCTTCTATTCTCAAAGTCCTATCTCCACCCTATATCAACAAATTTATGGTTTAGATTTAATATTTTTATATAATTAACTATTTAAATTATACACACACACAATAATAATAATCTATTTGTTTTTTCTTTTAACGTTGTGCTATGTTATCCTATAATTATCATTATCTCAAGATTATGATAGAGATTTTAATTTAAATTATTTATCATTACTACTTTTATGACTCTATAAATACTAAATATGCAATTGCTTAGGGTTGTGATGAGTCGTATTTAGCCCTTATTTTGCGTTGAATTAGAAAAATGCAGCCGTAGGAGTCATCTTCTTCGTCAGTGAAGGAAGGGCCGGAAGCTAACAATACGACAAATGATGATTTTAGGGCCAAGTGGAAAGAGATGATCTTGCAAAGGATGGTCGATAACGATACTTATAAGGTTATTTATTTATCTTATTGAATCTTTGTTAAGGTCTTCTTTTTGTGTTTATTTCACAGTTTTCCCATTCTTTTTTTCAGCAAAATTTGAACGCGGCAACAAACCATCTTGAGATGTTTTGCGATCGTGTTAGGCATCTTTGAAATGAAAAGGAAAACCTTCGCAATGAAGTTATATATCTTCTAAGAGAAAACAGAAGGCTTCGCACCTATTTGGAACAACAAATTAATGGATTAGATGGCAAATCTTCGGCTTAAGGGTTTCTTCAAAGCTTGAAGATGGCGGATTAATTAGGGTTGTTGACATGCTAGATATTTAGCATTATTAATTAAGGGCTATTTTCTTTTAATTTTGATTTAATTTGATTTGGTTGTTACATCTTATGATTCTAAAATATTCTCTTATTATTGAATAAAAAGTTAAGCATTTATTTTTCCCTCCCTCTTCTTCCACTTTGGCTCTCTATGTCTTTGCGGGATTCTGAAGGTTGCTAACTTTTCGATTGTTTTGTTAATTTGCCATAAGAGGAAATATTATTATATAAAGAAAGAATATTTAGGGAAAATGACATTTAAATACCATTTGAAATTCCAAAACCCAAATTGGTCTTTTAACATTTCAAAAAGATACCAAGGTACCATAGACCAAATTGGGTTTTTTTAATTTTTATGAAGTGAAAAGTGATCCGGAAACTAGCGAATTCCATTACTATTATTGAAAATCCTATTCCCCAACTTGTGAAAAATCTCCTCTCTCCTTTATTTTTCAAATTTATTGAAGTGAAAAGTGATACACAAACTAGCAAATTCTTTTACTATTATTGCAAATCTCATTACTCAACTTGCGAAAATCCTCTCTCTCCTCTGTCACGGGCATATTCCTCTCTCCTCTATCACTAGACGTCAGTCAGTGACATATGAATAGTGATAGAGGGAGAGAGAAAAACAGAGATCAGAAAATTATAGCGAAATTCCATTACTCTTATAGCGAAATCCAGCTACTGTGCACATTAGAAAATTTGAAATCCCAATTTGGTCCATGTCTTTTTGAAATGTTAAAAGACAAATTTGGGTTTTGCAAATTCACATAGTATTTAAGTGGAATTCTCTCCAAGATTTAAATGATAAAAATTAAATATTTATGAATTAATAATATTTGAAGCGCAGATGATGATTCTTGGTATGGAGGATTCGATGGGTCCGTTTGGCATTATATAATGAGATAGAAGTAGGAGGTTGGGCTAATTAGCAATTTTGGACCGGTTATTGTTGATGGATTGCTTACCCACTACTACAGATTTCTCTATATTTGGCCATTGTTTTTGCCCAAAACCACCATATATTTTAACTCTATATATACATATGACGGTTGAACAACCGCCATATATTTTAGTATGTATATGACGGTTTCCAATGAAACCACCGTGATGTATTTTTGTGATATATGACGGCTATTACAACAATCGCTATATATTATAACAAAAAAAATTTCCACCCTAGGGGAGCTTTCAATCGGCCCCTACCATAAAACAACAGTAGGTACAAAATTGATGAAATATGAATTGAATGAATATATAATACATATGCATATATATATATACAAAGCATCGCTCCTCGCCCATATATATTAATAATGAACAATGTTATACATTGCAAGCTAAGTACATATATAAAGATAATCAAGTGTCCCGTTTTCTTTTCCTTGACTTAATAATAATGCCTTTTTTATTTAAAATTGTTTTCTTAACAAATTTGTGAACCAAGTTCCCCCTCTTTCATATCCATATTCCTTCATTGTGGTCATGCCTAATATACAAAGCATCATCCTCATTGATTTGTGTTTCAATAGATGGCGACCCTTGAAAATGACCATCCTCAGTGAATTCATCACCTCCTGCATCCTCATCATTTCTTTTATTGGAAAGTATAAGAATTGACCAACCTTTATTTGTAGGGTCTGGAACGTAAAACACTTGTTTAGATTGAGTAGCCAAAGTGAATGGTTCTTGTGCATACATGATCTTATTTAAGTTCAATTGTATCAATCCTAACTCATCCACTTCAGTTTTATTGTCAACCCACATGCACCCAAAGACCGGAAGATGAAGTCCTATGAAGTCCAACTCCCAAATGTACTCAACCGTGCCAAAGTATGACATATTCACATATATAGGATTCTTGTCTTTTGCACTTGATAAATTCATTGTGCTAGTAAGAATAGTGATCCTGCTATTTTGCATTTTGCTTTTGGCATCTTGGTCTCTAGTGTAGAAGGTGTATCCATTTATCGCATAGCTAGAAAAAGAATGCACATGTTTGCTTGGGCCATGTGACAAGAACTTTACTTTCTCCAAAACTAAATTAGGATCATCATTGTACAAGTCATCCACGTGCTTCTTAAACCATGATGTAAACTGTTTATTGTGTTCTTTGGTATACCAACTAGATGCTTTGTTAGGGTTTTCTCTCGTAATCTTATCTTTATGAATACCTATGTACTCCTAAATCTCTTTCGAGTTGTGAAGCACGTAAAGGTGTGCTTGCTCCCACTGTTCATTCGAGATAGGGATGACTTGGTTTCCCATCAACCCTTGTCCAGAAGTCCTGATCGGACTGAGATTGTCACCTAAATCGGTCTGTCAGATGATTGCACCAATAGTGTAGTATAGGGCAATCAGTCGTTCTTCTCAAGGAGATCTATTTGGAATTTCTAAGTACC
>JBAGKO010044593.1:0-10063 GCA_037177275.1 Acacia concinna | reverse complement strand
CATGTGGTTTTCATACTTCAGTGGTGTAAAGTGAGATAATGTTGTAACTTTTTATTAGTTTTTGTATAAATGGTATACACTTTATTAATATTTATTTATTCACAATACACTTATTCAACATATTACATGTAACAAGTATTTTCATATTCTATAATTTGACTTAATTAATATTTGTTGTACCATGTGTATTTAGAGTAACATAAAATAAAAAATATATAATTACGACAACTAAAAATTATGAACCAACTTTAAAATATACCCGTTCATCTGGGCATCACGTGGTTCTTAACTAGTTGTATTAAAATATGTACAAGATACATGAGTCTGCAAGACTTAGGACTCTAGTTCAATTCGTTTGCAGGTGACCACATGTTTGCAACATATAATTAACTAAATTACAGACTAAAAACATATGTGGGAGGGAGGTTTTTTAGGAAAAATACATTTATTCCTGCCCTCCTAGAGTTTCAAACATTAGAAGGTCTCAAAAAGAAGCCTCGATTAAAGGGTGTTGTGCCTGGGTTATAGGTTCCCACGTCATGAAACCACCACATCTGGGATGCTTGTGGTGCTATAACCGTTAACCAGCATTGACGGGCGCCGCTGAGACTTGTCTAAGAGATCAAGGTCTTCAACTGTCACCATGCCTTGCCTTAACTGTTTAGCTTTTGTTAGCAAGCTGTTATTCATTGTAAGCAATAGAAGGATCTTATTTTTTAAATCCCAGGCCATTTCTAAGTCCAAGACCAGCACTTAGTTATCCTATTCAGAGATATGGAGACCTTGATTTTCCATATATGACGAGGCAACTAAAAAGACGCCATTTGGGGTGAGGTTCCAGTAACATATATCATTTCTCATTCTGAGTCTTGGTACATCTTTAAAAGTGACAAATCGCTGGGTCCCCATATATCATTGACCTAGCACTACTACAAAAGGGTCTTTTAATGTCTCTTTTTTGGGTCTTTTAATGTCCCTTTTGGAGGGGATGTATATCTATAGGACGCAGAAAAACAAGCAACTATGTCCCAAAAGTATATGGGGGACGTGGAATGTCCCCAAGTTGGGGACAATTCTCATCCCCAATATAATATGGGGGACGTGAATAGTCCTCAACTTGGGGACATTCCACATCCCCAATAAATTGTGGGGATGTGAATTGGTACTTTTCATGTTCCAAAAAATAATTGGAGACGTGAAAACTCTACAGAAAATTTTATAAAGACCCTATATTAGACATTCTTCTCATTTCAAAACTTTCGATTTAGTTCTCTCACCCACAATTCTTTCCCCTCACCAAAGCTCCCACCCCCTCTCTTGTTTGTGAAAATCCATTCGGCCAACAACTTATCAAAACTTGCATTTTCACTCTCAATGCCTCCCCCCATCAATGTGGATGGATGAGCTAGCTTGTTTGTGTTGTTGCATGTCCTTCACGCGTGCTGCCATGGGTCCTTCTTGCTTGTCGTGGTCGAAACTTCTACTCTCCCTCCTTTTAGTACATGGCATCGTTGTTTGGTGCTTCGACCACCTCAATCTTGTCCGTGGTTCTTCCATAGTCGATCTCTACATCATTAAGTTCTTCTACATCACTATAACTCGTTAAGTTGAAGCTTCCATACTCCCTCCTGTCACTTCATTAGAAGCCACCCTCATCTAAGAGCTTGCTTGTCTCTATTTTAAATTTTAACGTGCGTTCGCATTTCAAATTTTTGAAAAAGAACATTTAATGCGCGTTCGCATTTTAAATTTTTTTACCAAACATTTTCACATCCTAAAAGCCATTTTGGGGACGTGGTAAGTCCCCACTTACGACATCTTTAATTTAAAATTAGGGACGTCATATATGTTCTTGCCACATCCCTTTTTTTATAGATGTGGTTTTTTTTCTACATCCCCACAAATACATCCCTTTAAAAATGGACATTAAAAACTTCTAAAAACAGGCGTTAAAAATGTTTTTTATAGTAGTGATAGTTACTTATATAGTAGTATAAGATAAGAATAATATTGCCTAAATTATATAGTCGTGTCCCGCCTAAACTTTGAATTATAAACAGACTTAATTTGATAAAAAAAAAATTATAAACAGACTTCCGGCAAAAAAATAAATAAATAAAAGAAATATAAAGCAGACTAATAATAGTCGATTGTCACAGCTTCCACTTTAACCCAATGGAATAAAAAATTGTAATTAACTTTTTCAAACGTTTATGAAAATTAATAGTGTTTCAAAGATCAAAGACTCTAATTAATGTTGGCCAAACAACACACTCAATAATTAAGAATTTAATTCTTTCGTTTCTAAGATATGGTATTTCTGTATTTGTGTTTAAGTAGTAAAAATAAATCTTTTTGTTGCAAAATTTAAATAGAATTTTCTCTCTCACATACCCTCACAATTGTTATAATTTTTTTAGGGAAAATTGTGTTTTAATCCCGACTAACAGAATATACGATAAAACATTCCCGTGAAATAGCGAAATTGAAAAAAATATGTTAATTTTGGAATAAAATAATCATGTCTCCCCCCTCTGTTGACGCGACTAACGTGTCTGACATGTCAATCAACCTCTCTCCCCCTCTCTCTCCCTCTCTTCCCCATCAACAACTTCATGTGCCCCGATTGACAAATGAGGGTGTTTTTATTGACAACTCAGGGTGTTTCCATTCACAACTATACCTCATAACTATAACATTGAGTTGTCAATGGTAACAACCTGAGTTGTCAATAGTAGCACCCTAAGTTGTCAATCAGACACATGAAGTTGTCAATAGGGGGAGAGAAAGAGATGAGCTATAGTTGTCAATGGTAGCACATTGAGTTGCCAATAGAAATACCCTAATTTGTCAATGGGAGAGAGGGGGACACTGACTGACTGACGCGTTAAACGTGTCAGTCAGACTCTCTCTCCTCCTCTTCCCCATTGACAACTTAGGGTGTTTCCATTGACAACTCAGGGTGTTTTCATTAACGACTCAATGTGCTACCATTGACAACTATAGTTCACTCTCTTCTCCCATTGACCACTTCATGTGCTTAATTGACAACTTAGGGTGTTTCCATTGACAACTTAAGGTGCTACCATTGACAACTCAATGTTTTGTGAGATATAATTGTTAATGGAAACATCCTGAGTTGTCAATGGAAACACCCTGAGTTGTCAATCGGGGCACATGAAGTTGTCAATAAGGAAGAAAGGAGGAGAGAGGGGGGAGGGAGGTTGACTGACACGTCTGGCGCGTTAGTCGCGTCAACAGAGGGGAGAGAGAGAAAAATCATTTCTTATTCTAGAATTAACATAAAAAAAGTCTTAATTGCAATTACGCGATTTCGTGGGACCGTTTTGTCGTAAATTCTGTTAGTCGGGACCAAAACGCAATTTTCCCTTTTTTTTAATATCATAATTACTAATTTATTTTTTTATTTCCCAAAATGTTCAGGCTGGTGGAGAAGGATCACTCCGTCCAGAACGTAAAAATATTAATTAATCTCTTAAATTTATGTATTCATAAATTTTTAATTATCTATCTCTCTTTCTCTAAATTCATCATATATATATTTGACAAAAAAAATCATCATATACTTTTTTTTTGCTAAATTCGTCATATACATTATTATGTGGAAAGTATAACATGGAAATGCTTGAAGTTTCATCTCATCTTCAATAAAGTTATGACATTTTTTTATATTGGTTCCATATAGTTTTTTAATTTTATCTATTGTTTCTTTTACTCATAATGTGTTAATTTATAAGAGAAACAAAGTCACTATAGTTATACTGATGACGTAAGTCTTACACGCTATATACCAAGATTATTTTTGTCACAAGGATCTAAAGTAAAATGCAAACCAATCAAATTACATATTATATATTGATGCAAAGAGACAATTATGAGTATAATAATTTATTTTTATTTTGACAATAATAAAATCTTATTCCATCCTTTTATTTTCAAAATATTATTCATTCTGTGACAACTTACATGTCATTTAATCGACATCTACACTTGCTCTAATTAACATATTATAAGTATTTGGACAAATGTCCATGATTGAAGAAAATGCAAAAAAAAAAAAACAATAGGAAGGACAAAAAAACTACAAGGACTCAATCTAGAATTAGGTGAAACTATGCTGATTGACCAATTATGTTTTTACTGATCATATTTATATTTTAATTAATTTATTTATTTTGTAATCATGCTTAATTATTTGTATAATTGTTTAGAATGAGGAGGTGCATGTGATTATCGGTGTTGCAAAACACAGCACAGGAGGGCATGTTTTTTTTTCTGCAATAAGTGTTGCCAGAAATATTTGTGTGCGCCATCATGAACATATGGCCACGAGGAGGAGTGACCTTGCTACAACAATTGAAAGACCGAGGAAGACAAACCAAAGTGCCCTTACTTAATTTTTCAAATATATAATTATGAAATATTATGTGAAATGATATCAATTAGATATATTTATTGAAATGTTCCTCTTATAATAATGGCAGTTCAACTTCTATAAATTGAAGTTCGGAGAATTAAATTGAAGTCTCGATCAAGAAAAAATACGTCAAAAAAGTTTTGTGAAATTAACAAATTACACTAAGGTCTTTTGAGACTTTTGTATCATTAATTTCAATTGTGAATTGACCACTTTACCCTTAAAGGCTCAATTAATAACTATACAAGCATCTATTGACAATTGTATGAACATCCATTAATAACTATATATACTTCCAATGACAATTATACATGCTCTTATAGTTATTAATGGACATTTATATTTGTCAATGGATGCCTGTATAGTTATCAATGGACATCCGTATAGTTATCAATGGACGCCCGTATAGTTATCAATGGAAACCTTAAGGTCAGAGTGGTCAATTTATACTTAGAATTAATTACACAAATTAAAAGTTTCAAGGGACCTCAGTGAAATTTGTCAATTTTATGGGATCTTTTTAATGTATTTTTAGAGCCGGTAATACGGGTTTTAACCATGGGCCGAACCCACCCAACCCAAAATATGGGTTAACCATGAACCCACTTGGCCAACCCAAAATGAAGTCCAAGAGTCCACTCCTTCGTTCAAGTCCAACACTAACTCTCTAACAGACCCTACTCTCACGGTCTCGACTCTTCCATTCGCCTCTCGCCAGTCACTCTCACTTAGCCCCTCCAGCAGCATCCATCACAGAGTCGCCCGTCACTATGTCAGCCCCTCACAGTCTCACGCAGTCACACAAGAAGCTTACCTTGATTGTTAGTGTCCATCACGATGTGACTCCTGCTCTCACTTTGTCCTCAAGGTTGTCGTACATCTATCGTATGTGAGAGTTGAGACCATGACTTCCTCTTTCACTTTGTCTCTCAGGCTCACCATTTCTCCTCTCCCTTCAAGCTTGACTTATTAATTGTTATCAACTTTTTTTTTTTTTTAATCGTTTGGTTCTAAGTTCTGACGTTTTATAAAAAAAAAATGAACACGTGTTATTTTTTTAAAAAAAGCAAGTTTGAAAAAAAGGGAAAAAAAATGGACTGATCTACCCGAACCGCCTGCCCAATGATTATGGTTTAGGTTGGCTAAATGTCAGCCTATATACATGCAGGTCTTTTTGGCCCAAACCCATAGGTCCCAACTTGTGACGGGCTAACCCAAAACTAGTGGTCTAGCCCATATTATTAGCTTTATGTATTTTCTCTTCCTCAAAACCTTAATGCAACTCGATTTGTTTGGTAAGTGTTTGAGTCTTACTTTCATTATTTCTTCAAAACGCAAAGGAGCAGTTTGGCGCTTTAATATTATATAAGATTTCAATATGGTCCCTTAATTTTATAAAATATTATTTTTAGTCAATTATCCATCATACTTTTACTCTAAAATGATTATTCTTTTGCTAATAATTACTATTTTATAAAACTAAATTTATTGTGTCAACATTTAAACTTTTTTTGTTAACATTTAAAATTATGACGAAAAATGCTTACTAAACCTAGTCGGAAAAGTCAAGCTTAGAGATGACATTCATGTTGGGGAAGGAGTAGAGAGCCATTTTGGGTGGAGAAGGAGAAGATGTTGAGGAATGAGAGAATAAGAAATGAGAGATGGGGCTGAAGCTTACCCAACGTCTTTCAACGGAATTTTTAACTGTATTCACTCTTAGTTAACAATATAGACCAACATGCAAAAACTTGAAGAACTCGATTAAAATAAAAAACACCTTAGGGACCTGATTAAATCGAAGGACACTACAAGGATTAACATGTTAATTTTCTCATCTCATACTTTAATAAAGACATTTTCCTCCTATCTTGGTCACACCTTAGTAACTATAAACACTAGATTGGTTTTAGTCCCTCCTCTACGAACTAAGGGGTAAAGGGTTTCTCCATTTCTTTTCCCTCCATTTACCTCAATTTCCCTTATCTTAGTTATTGATCAAATATAACAGTGAAATGCATAAAAACACATCGCATCTAATAGTTCTGAAATGCACACTATAATCTCTTTATCTTCTCTCTTTCTTCCGTTGATTCAACTGCAAATCAATTGGAAATCCACCCTTAAATAATTACATAATCTTCTTTGAAACAATCATATTATTAAAAAAATCATAGCTAAATCAATCGTAATTAAACTTATCTATTACAGCATTAGATAAAATTGAAAGATGAAAAGCTATCGTGTGATTAAAAAAACACTATTGTGCCATTTTATTCCAGTATTTGGCATTTTGGCCATTAAAAAAAAAAGTCCACCTCTGCATACTGTAATACACACTATTTGTGCCATTGTATTACAATATTCAGCCATAAAAAATCAGCAAAAGAGTGAAAGCAATCCCGTAGCTATTTTAACTGTTAAATAAATAAAAAAAATTGAAAGTTTTTTGTATTGTTTTATCCCATAAGCCCCGACACCTATAAAGGAAACAGATGAAGAGGAGATTATTTTAGATCAAGCTAATAATATTATTGTAATTTGGTATGACTCCATTTACTTAGTTCACATAATATCTTCATCCATGTGTATCAATTTTTGTTTTTTTAATATTTATTTGGATGCTTACTCTTTTTTTTCAGGCATTTTTTTAGTATTAGAAAACAAAAATAACTGATTTGTAGTCAATTATTTGAAAAATAATGCTGAAAGATATGAAAAGTGAAAACAACATAAATATGGAGTTCATTCTATATATACAATCTTAGTACTAGAATTTAACCAAATGCCCAGTTTTGAATATTGTTGAATATGTTTGAATATTGTTATGAAATTTGTGAAAAAATCATAATCCAGTTGTTCAACATTTTTTTTAAAAAATTCCTAGGTGTTTGTTTGAAATAGAATGATTCTTAATTCTTTTATTAAAATTCCAACTAAGTGAATTATAAAAAAAAATCCAACTAAGTGATGAAGATCCATATATATAGTTAAGATTTAGTTTTATAGAATGCTATAATTGATTAATTTAATTACAATTGATTTAGCTATGATTTTTTTATTAATATGTTTGTTTCAATAAAAAAGAAGATTATGTAATTATTTAAGGGGTGGATTTTCAATTGATTTGCAGCATACTCAATGGAAGAAAGAGGGGAGGTCGAGATATTATAGTGTGTATTTTAGAGTTATTGGATGTGATGTGTTTTTGTGTCTTTTCACCATTATATTTGATCAATGGTCAAGAAAAGGGGAATTGAGGGAAATGGACATGGAAATAGAGAGACCAATGAATACAAAACCAAACCGGACAGGTTTGACTGTCAACCGAATCACTTAGCGGCTTGTTTTGTAGGATTAGATTGTTTGTTTGGTTCAATCATTTCAAACCGTTCAAAATAGGCAATTGACTCAAAACACATGGTTGAGTTACAAACCAAAACAGGTTTGGAAAACTTGGGCCGCTCAAAAGGCAAAAATGCAAAAGAAGAAGAAAAGAATATTGTTAGAATTGGTTGTCATCCAAGAGGGGGTGAATTGAGTCTCGAATAAAAACTTAAAAACTTTTAAAATCTTTTCATAGATTAATAAAAGTGATAAGTATGAAAGTAATGATCCATAAATTCAAAGACAATCAATTAAGCCAGATATGCTGGAAATAGAAGAGATAAGGGAAGAGAATATGGAAACTATGATTTATCCTAGTTCAGTCTAATCCACGATGACTTATGTTCAGTCCTCAAGCTCTACTTAAGATTTTCAATCCACTATCTTCTTGTTTTAATCTAGGCACAAGAGAAGCCGATACAATCCATCAAGTTTTACGGGTACTTGAGAACCTTACAAACACAAGTTTACTTCGAGCACCTGTGAAGCCTTTATAACTCTCTCAGAGTTGCTCTCCCTTACACCTCGTAATGATTCTACTTTGATGATAAGGATTTACAATCAAAATTCTCTCACATGAATAGATAGATAATCATTTAGACTCAAATGTAAACTCTCTCTATGGTATATTACATAATCACTAAAAAACAAAGAGTATACGATAAGGAGATGTTGAAGTCAGAGTATTGACATTTTGATACTTTGTGCGTGCAAGCTCTCTTTGCCTCATATTTTATGTTCATTTTGAATGTTTGTCCTTTTATAGTTGGTGTAGATTTGATGACCGTTGGAGATGATAAAGTATCCATTGGCTCTTGAGAAACTTTTCTTCCTATTGAAATATAGCCATTGGAGTTCTGACAAAATTTTTCTTTTTGCCATTTAAATCATCCATTTAGCACTTGTAATCTGCCCTTTATCATACACAAGAGCTTGTAGAAATATTAGCATTTAATTTAATGGGTATCAATAATAAAAGCATATAAATGATTCTATAATTATGTGTCAATGTTTTGTTTCGGGATTTTTGAGTTCATAGAAGAGAACTCGAGTTCATGCATGAAGGGAGCTCGAGTTCTTGTTGCCCCCAACTCCTCATTTTCCACCTCCACCTCCGCTAGCTACTCCTCCACTATCGTCGCCCCTACCTCCTCTCCTAACGCTGTCACTGTCAGCTCCTCCTCCACCTTCATCGCCCCCACCTCCTCCTCCACCACCTCCAACGTCATTGCCACCAGCTCCTCATCCACCACAGTCACAACCATTCCACCGTTGTCGCCCCTAACTCCTCCTCTACAGGATGCTCATCCACCGCAATCGCCCCCTTTCTCCTCCTTCTCCTCCTCCATAGTTTCCAACCCCACCTCTTCCTCCATCGCCGCTGCCTTCAGTTCCTCCTCTACCGCCATCACCCCCACTTGCTTCTCCTCCTCCATTGTCACCACCACCTCTTCTTTCACCATTATCAATATCGCTACCTTTGTATAATAACTCTTAACTATTGTTCTACAGAGATTATATTAATGGTAAAATAGATTTTGTATGATATATTAATTTTAAATAATTATTTAAAAAATAGCTCATTGCACCTTGCTTAAAAATATTTCCAAATACTTACCATGTAATTAGTATTGCATTGCATCGTATTGCATTGCACTACACTGCACTGCAGGGTGTAATGGGTTTGAACCAAATGGGCCCTTAGTTTCCATATACCTAATCAACAGTTAGTTATCTACTCAAGTACAGATGATGTTTCAAGTCTGATGAACAAACCATGAGTCAGTGAATCACAATTTCTATCGTGGATGTCAATTAATGCTAATGAAACTTTTACGTCAACTCTCACATACTTTGAATTTCCAAACCTTTATGTGTATTTAAAGGACAAGAAGGCATGGAAGAGGAGGGAGAAAGGCTTTGCAATTGGTAGAATGACGTGTTGGAACCCTTGTTTTGATGATAACAAAAGATATTGGAAAAGATTCATCCTGGATCAAAAAGTATTTCAATCAGAATATCTAAATCACTCGAGTGATAATCTCATATATTTTTCTAAAAGCTTGATCAAAGGATATTTTAAGCAATCAGTTTTAAATCACTATGGTTTTGATGAAAACGAGACATTGTTATAGTGTTTGAAAGTGCAAGGCAAAAAGCATTTCTGAGATCACTGGTGCATCACTCGAAGTAAACTAGAAGTGATTGTAAGAATCACTCGAGTGCCACTCGAGTGAT
>JBAGKO010044582.1:0-10064 GCA_037177275.1 Acacia concinna | reverse complement strand
GCCAAGGTAAGTCGTCGCAAAAGGTAAGTCGATGCTCTGAAGGTTGCCCCTGAATGAGGAATTCAAGTAGCATGGTAGAACATTGGCAAAAATTAGACTATCTTGATTTAGATTTTGGAGAATCTTCTTATAAAAGAACTATAGATAATAAACTCTTTTATTGCTTTTCTAAAGATCAAGCTCATAAACATAAGTTCCATTCTGAAGATACACAATTAAATCTCATATCAGATTTGTGTTATAACTTGCTATATAATTTTGAAAAATACTATCACTCAAATAATAATTTCTTTAGATCGTTAGTTGATTTCTTTAAAAAGAATCACGATAAGTTAGAAGAAAGGATTAAGATCCTTGAGGCTAACACATCTTATATTAAGGAACAATAGGATCTTAGTTATTTAAGATCACTTCCTACTAAGAAAAATATTGAGGATCTATTAATTAAGATTGATAGCGAACCAAGGAAGATTGAAAAGGAAACGCAAGAAATTGCTATAACCCTCACTCATACTTATGAGGATTTAGCTAAAAAGGTTCTAAAATTAGAACACACATTACTAGAAGTTCAACAAAAATTAGATATACTGTTAAGTTAAATGGTCTTAACACACTACACTGAACACAGGAAAAATTTATTTTTTCAATTACTAGGAAAAGTTTTTCTCTGCATTAGATATTTTCCGTTATATCGTGTTAGAAGAGACGTAAGCAGACTGCTCAGACAGCACCTTGCACAAGAGAACTTTAGGTGGTACAATAACCACACAGAACCATCTACTATTGAAGAACAGCTTGAGTACAGAAATTTCCTTAGGTACCAATATTTAATTAGGCAAGCCATAATAGCTTTTGAAACTGATGCACAACAGTTACAATCAAGGCTATGATTGTGAATTTTCTTAATTGGCTAACACAACAACCTTTGGAAAACCCATATTGGCGAAATTCTGAAATATTTAGAATATTAGCCACTTGGCAAGAATTAAATATTCTGTACTTATCATTGCCTGAAGAGTTTCGTAACTCACAAAGGCAATACATACTTTGTGAAATTATAGAAGCTATGCTTTGCGAGTTATCTCGTAATGACTACTAATAATCCTGATTATCAATTAGCTTTAAAAACACTTGATGATATTTCTGCGCCAGCAATAGGAATAGTCTCAAAAGAACCCCCATCAGGATACAATTTTGTCCAGTCTGGAGATAAAGTTTTGTCCAGACAGTGTGACACAATTATAGAACTTCAAATCGGAATCCTTCTATATCAGAGGGCAATTCTCAACAAATTAGAAACAGGAGAGAATTCATCGGCCCCAGCCATACCCAACTGGTTTGATGATTTAGAACAAAAAATACAAAACCTTTCTGTTTCAGAAACAAGAAAACCACAACCTAAGGTTTTCACAGGAAAATTTTGAAAATGGAGTCAAGAAGCACCATGAGTTTAATTCCAGCACAAGCTCAGCAACATCATGAACCAAGGTTCTTAGATGGAGCAAGAGATAATATTAGGAATTTCAATTATTTCTCACAAATCCTAAATAGTTTAAGGAGAAATAATACAGTTAGTATTAGACAACTTGACCAGCTTGTAGATCCTGAACAACAAAGAAACATTCTCAGGACACGAAGAGCTAGTTTAGCACCAGCTGAAATGCTTTATGAACATGGTTTCTCTGAAAAGAAACACAAAGTTTATGAACATTTTAGTGAACAGATCGCTTGCTGTACCACTGAACAAATTGTTCTGCCTTTCATATCTAATGAAGGAGCACAAAGGTTACAGGAACAAAAATACGTACTAATGCATATAGGTTTGATCCTCGTAAAGGTCACAGGCTTAGTCAGAAAAGAATCAGGAGGAATAGTTCTCTTGAACTTTGTTGATACAAGAAGAAAAGACCTACAAAGAGCTATCATAGGCTCTATGGAAATAGATATGTCTAATAATTTAGGAATAGTTTATCTTTGTCCAGATTACCCTCTCACAATCCTTGATTTTTGTAATCATATAAAAATTTTAATAAAAACCAAAGGATATGAAGATTTTTCAGGAGGACACAATCTTGTTATTACTAAAGTTCTTACTGGAAGACTTAGTAATACATCAAATGATAATTACAAGTTGCACTCAGACCATGTCCTGCAACACATAGAAAGTCGTGGAATCATGGCAATTCCAGGTAAATCCTTTTCTGCTTTAGAACACATAGGAAAGGAATGGAACTTAAAATTGCCTGTCCCAACTACACTTGTCCCACAAAATGTTAATTATTGGCTAAATAATGATACTTCTTTATCATTTGCCTTTAGAAATTATCAATCAAGATCCTTTAATGAACCTGAACAGGATCAAGATAATACAGATGAAGTTCTCACAAACTTAGAAACTAGAAATCTTAGGAGAACACAATCCTTACATTCTTATGTCATTTTCATGGAATACCACCCTGAGAATGAACATCAAAGTTCGCAACGAAGCGTGGTGGATATGGGAATATGCAATCCTCAAAATTTCACAAATTTTGGTACAACATCTGAGGTTGATTTCAATAAACCTCCACTTTTTGATAATGAACCTGAAACATCTGAGGTTGATTTTAATAAACCTCCACTTTTTGATAATGATTTTGATGAAAATAATGAGGATGATTTATTCACATACATGATGACTTTTGAGTCACACGGTACTGTTTGGGACTATGATCCTGAATATGACCCCTTCAATACATATTTCCCTCCACAAACTGAAAAAATGGAACAAGAACAAAAGGATATATCCATGGAAACACATATGAGTGAAATATCCATAGCCACTGGACCAGGTTTTGGAAGAGTTCCACCACATGGAATCTCTGATACACCCATGATGGAAGCCTCGACTTCTAGACCTAGTTTTCAACATAATCCTAGAGATTTCGTACAATTAGGAAAATACATGCCTAGGGAAACGGTGACACTACCCTCTGCACACTCCAGGGAAGGAGCCATGTTAAATATAGGATTTATAAAACCACAATTTTGGCCTGAAGCTCTAAATTTATGGGAATCGACCACACTTTTACATATGTCCAATAATGATTTTGGCTCAAATTAGGAAAAGGTTAATTATTTTGAACAATTATTAGGGGAAACAGCTAAAAAATATTATGAGAATTGGAAGTCTACATTCCCAAATGAATATGGGACTTTCGTTAATACAGCTGATAACACCCAAAACCTGACAAGCCACATTAGACAATTGATAATAGGAACAGATCCCTACAGAGGAGATACACGGTTACAACAAGAGGCAGAATTAGATTTAGAAAGGTTATACATAGATAACATGTCAAAAGTAAATGAATATTCGACAGCCTTTCTAAACATTGCAGGGAAAACCGGGAGAGCTTTTACACAAGAACTTGCAGATAAATTCTTCACCAAGCTCCCTCCACCCTTTAATTCCACCTTGAAGGATAGTTGGTATGAAAAATATCCAACACATACTCTTGGAATTGCACCCCGTATTATATTTCTTTTTGAATACATGAAGCAGAAATGCACTGAAAATGAAATCCACAAGCAAATTAAAAATTTCTCTTTTTGTAAAAATATTTACATCCCAGGATTCTTTCCAGGAACAGAAAAGAAGAAATACATTAGGAAGGCGGAAAACTTTAAACAAGGTAGGCAAAAACACCATGTTAAAAGATTCAAGCCTCATAGAATAGGTCCTAAGGATAAGAGATGTAGATGTTATATCTGTGGCAGTCCAGATCATTTTGCAAGAAATTGCAAAAGTGATAATGGAAATGTTAAAAGACACTCAACATACTACGCTCTTACAATTCCCTCAGAATACGACCTTGCTAGTGTTCATGACTCAGATGATGATAATAGTGACATTTTGTCGATAATAAATGATGATGTCGCTAATTTCAACGATTTTGATAATATTGGAGATGTTACACAACTCCAAACATATACTATTACTGCTAATTGGAATTCAATTGTGGAAAAAGATTTTCCAATACAGAGTAAGTATTGCTCACATGAATGGATTGATTTTGCAAAATTAAATGACCCTATACCTAGGTGTCATTTCTGTGAAAAAATCTTATCCATCAGAATTAGAACTATCTGTATGAAGTGTTCACTTATTGTCTGTTACATATGTTCTACACAAAAAATAGGAAGAACTTTTCAACCCCTACCAGAAATTTATAAATCCAAAACAAATTATCAGGTATACTGTAGGGAGTTAGAAAACAGAGTTCTTGATTTAAACAATCAGGTGGAGGAACTACAAAAGGAAAACATTGACCTTCAAGCCTTACACCATCCACCTAAGAATGATCCAGGTCCTAAAGGAAAGGGAGTAGTAATAAATGAACCAGAACATCCACCCAATCCTATACAACCTTTACTCTCTTCCTGTACACTTGAACCAATAGGAGAAGACAAAGGATGTACAGAACTAGGATGTTTTTATACTACACCGTCAATAAAAACCAATCTCATTAATTGTTATCCAAGGATAATAGTTAATGGAGAAGAAAAGGTTTGTAGTGCCTTTATTGACATAGGATCTTTCACAAGTGTTATTACCCCCATGCTATTCCAACACATTTTGTTGAAGAAATGAAAGGAAAGGTAACACTTACAGGTTTTAATGGAGTATCTGAAATTAAAACAAAACTGAAAGATGCTCACATTCAATTTGGAAAGGAAAGATATTATTTACCTTTCACAGTCATCCATGATTTTAAAAATAGCAAGTATCACCAAATGATTATTGGGAAAAATTTTCTTGATTCATTATTTGGAGGATTCATGCACATAAGTAACACCTTTTACATCTTCAAAATGGTTGATAGTTTTACGACTTATCAAATTTCAAAGCCACCAAATGAATGTTTTCAAATTGAGTGGGAAGATTTGAACAATTTTGAATATGCTTCAGAATGGTCAGAATCATTCAATATTAGTCTTGGAAAATTAACAGATTATTCTTAACATATCCTTCCTGTGATTTCCAAACTTAAGGAAATACAAGTTTTTGGGGAAAAACCTCTTGCTTTATGGCAGAAAAACCAAATAAAATGCCATTTAGATATCATTAACCCCTCTTTATCAATTTCTGATAAACCTATCATGTTGCCACCCGTTGACATGGAATATTGTCAGAAACACCTTAGTGATTTACTTACCTTAAAGCTTATTAGACCAAGCAAAAGTAGACATAGAACTGCATGCTTTTTGATTAGATCTGGAACAACAGTTAATCAAGACGGAAGCATCACAAGGGGAAAAAGCAGGTTAGTCTTTAATTATAAAAGATTAAATGACAACACGCACAAAGATCAGTATAGTCTGCCAGGGACAGACTATCTACTCATGAAAGTCTCAAACACAACTGTTTATAGTAAGTTTGATCTTAAATCTGGCTTTCATCAAGTCATGATGGGAGAAGAGTCTATTGAATGGACGGCCTTTTGTGCAGGAAACAAACTATATGAATGATTAGTTATGCCTTTTGGACTCAAAAATGCTCCTGCAGTTTTTCAGAGGAAAATGGATAATGTTTTTGAAAAATACTCTAATTTTATTATTTGTTTCATAGATGATATCCTTCTTTTTTCAAAAACACTCTCTGAACATTTACAGCACCTAAAGATTTTCTTTCAAATCTGTGAAGAAAATGGTTTAGTCCTTTCTCAAACTAAACACAAAATTGCTGTAAACAACTTAGAATTTTTAGGACTAGGAATAGGTGAAGGAAAAATAAAACTTCAACCACATATCACTAAAAAAATAATAGACTGGCCCATAGAAAACTTGAAAGAAAAGAAGAACTTACAAAGTTTTCTTGGAACATTAAACTATGCTAGAAGATTTATACCCAATCAAGCACAATACATAGGGTCACTTTATAATAAGACAGGACTCACTAGAGAAATGAGATTCAATGATGAAGACTATAAAAATATTGAAATAATTAAGGATCTCGTTCGTAATCTCCCAGATTTACACTTACCCCCTATTGGATCTTATTTAATAGTTCAAACTGATGGAAGTTTAAAAGGATGGGGAGGTTTGCTTAAATACAGGATCAACAAAGGAGATTCTAAATCTTCCGAAATAATTTCCAGATACGCATCAGGAAAATATTCTCAGAAGAAAGTAATTTCCACGATTGATGCAGAAATTCATGCTTGTATTAATTCTCTTAATTGTTTCAAAATATTCCTTTACAATCAAGCTGAATTTACACTTAGAACTGACTGCAATGCTATTATATCCTTTTATGATAAGCTTGCAACATCCAAAAAACTTTCCAGAAATAGATGGGTATCATTTTGTGATTTCCTAACTTCTTTTGGAACACAAGTCCATATGGAACATGTTAAAGGAAATAGCAATCTTGAAGCAGACATTTTATCTAGACTTAATACTGCTATTTCTAACTATTCTATGCTCTATGTTTCAGATGGATAAAGGGAAGAAGATTGTAACATCTTCAGACTCATCTAAGAGTCATACTTCCGGTCCCTCGTTTGAAGGAGGCCATAGTTCACAAAGTGGACACACCAGTTTTGAATCCATGACCTTTGGGAAAAATTCCTTGATTAAATACCCTCCAGGTCATAGAAAGAAATTTAACTACCCAGGTTTGGATGATTCTCAACAAGTTTTAGTTGATGGATTTTGGAATGCTTCATCACAAACTCAAAAACATAATGTTGTCAACTGTTTGGCACATTATTTTTCAAAAATAGTCTCTAAACCTTTGGGAAAAAATTTCTCATGCTATGTCTTGTATACGAGAATTTGCCCTGGAATCTATACGACATATGCACATCTTGCTCGGATGAAGGGAAATCACTCTTCACCACATTTTAAAGGATTTTATTCTTGGAAGAAGCGTGGGAGTCTGCCTGTAAGACCCTTCCACTTCCCGTTGCCATTGACAACACACCTTATTTTTAATGTCCCCCTTCTGAAGGTATAATTCTGGATTATCAGAATAAAATACTGGAATCAGGAAATACAAATTTACAACTTGCTGCTGCTAACAATGCTTTACAAGCTGAATTATGCAGGTTGCAAATTTTTGTATTGTTCATTAAAAGAACAATACAAAAATTTGAGGGATTGTACTTCCAGTACAATACATGCTGATGAATGTGGCGCACAACTTTCTGCCCACAAAAGATTAAAGATTGATTGCCTTAAACTTGAAAAGGCTAAAGGAATTAATCACGATTTTTGTTTAGCTTTTCCTGACATAAATTTGCAGGACATAATTTTTAAACAACATATGGCTAAACTTCAAGGACTGCAAAACAAGCTAAAAGGGATGTATGATGATAAAACTTTTTCTAATAGTCCCATATATATCTCACAAGAAGCAGGTCATTGGATCTCTATTGATCAAGGAGGCCCTGAAACTTATATCCACACTGGTCTTCTAAAATTAGAAGTTCATGACCTCAACAATGCTAACTACAAAGATGGCACACCAATTGATTATATGGAGTTCTTATCCTATGGAATGACATCAGGTCTTGCTATTCAAGAAAAGAATATGGCTGAACTACCCTTTGGAGAACTTCTTAATAATCACATTAGAAGGTTTAATCGGACAGTTTATGTTCGAATTAAATCTAAACCTCCTAGTTACGTTCGAGGTGTTTATCATCAAAGTTACCATAACATCTTGATCGGAACACATCCTGATATTCTTCTGGTTGATCTTATGGAACCTGAAGATGGAGAATTAATTGCTCATATTACTAATGAGCAGTTACTCACATTTTTGGTAGAACGAGGAGCTCCTAGTTTTTGCCACACCAAGTATAAAATTGTCCAAGCTAATGCTCAATATGCAATATGGGAATTAACACCATACTGTGAAAAATTAATCATGCATGGCGTATCAATTACTGGTGATGTGGACAGATCTATCCGTCATGACTCACCAGAATACGAATGTCCTTTGCACAGGGAAAGCAGCTCTGGACCAAACACTGATTAAAGTAGAATAAAGATAATGGAATCTCCTTTTTCTTTATCTTTATCTCATCACAGCTGCCGACAGTACTTTTTACTGTACATCTTTCTTTTTAGTTTTGTACTAATATTGCCGACAGTACCTTTATGTTTTGTTTTTAGCATCTTCGGATTTAAGATGTTTTGAAATCCGAATAATTTCTGCCGACAGTACCTTTATGTTTTTGTTTTAGCATCTTCGGATTTAAGATGTTTTGAAATCCGAATGATTTCTGTAATATAAATAGATGTTGAACCCCTGGGAGGAAAACACGTGAAGAGACACCTCCGAAATCAACACACTATCAATAAAATTTCTTGTCTCAAAACTCTGATTTGCCTTCTTTACACGCTTAACCTGGTATAATCCGACGTCTAAGGAGTTGAAAACCTTTAACACTGCGTAGGAGACCACTAGGCCGGTCTACCACATTCTGGTATCATTAATATTAAATAATATATTTAAGTTATAATAATAATTTTAAAAATATATTTTTTAAAAAAATATTTTTATTTATAATATATTATTATTAATAATATATTTAAGTTATAATAATAATTTTTTTATTTAAATTATTGTTTAATGATATATTTTTATTTTATAAATATATTTTTGTAATATTATTTTTATTTATTATAATATTTTGGGTTAAATGACAATCCACCCCCAATGTCTTTTCCAAGTTACAATTTTAGCCCTAATGTTATTTAGGGTGCAATTTCCATCCTAATGTTATTAATCTGTTGCAATGTTGATCATGTTGGACAGATTCTTTAACGTCGTTACTTTTGAGGCACAGTGTAATTGAAACAAATGTTACCTAAACACGATAATTTTATTAAATAAATAAATGTGTGATTTTTTAAGGGCAAAGGTGCAAATTTAGCAACGATTTTTTTGTTAAATGCTCTTATCTAAATGCCAATATTTGCCTCTAGTTCGTTGCTAAATTTCACCCTTAAAAAATCGTACATTTATTTATTTAACAAAATTATAGTTTTCAGGTAATGTTTTTTTCAATTACATTGTGCCTCAAAAGTTACAACTTTAAAGAATCTGTCTAGCAAGATCAACATTGCAACAGTTTAATAATGTTAGGATAGAAATTGCTGTTAGATCCTATGTTTTGATGATAACTTAACTTAGAATGATTTGGAAATGTGATTAAATAACTTTAACCAAAGGGAAATTACTTGAATAATTGATCTTAAGTAATATCCAATTGGTTTATATGATAAAAGTTTTTTAAACATTTAAAGTTGGTTTGATTGCAGAAGGTTTGTAGTAAAACCTCGAGATTTCAAGGTGTTGTAAATAGGGAAATTATCTTTGTAATAAGTTAGATTGATTATGATTGATTCGGGTATTAATTAGGTTTGATTTAGTTTGATTCTAAACACGTATGTAATTAATTCTTCACGTCATTTCTCTTGTATATAAACCTAATGATTGTATCAATGAAAAATATCTTTTTGACTCTCTCAAATCAACATAGTATCTGAGCGTTTCTGATTCATAAGAGTTTCAAAATTTTTCTGAGAGTAAGAGAGAGAGAGAGTTCATAAGAGAGAGAAACAGGAAGAGAGAGAGAGAGAGAGAGTTCAGCAACTTGTATTTTTCTGTCACACACGCCGAGGCGTGATGGTGTTTTTCGGCGAGTCTTGTAATGGTCTTTTAGGTGTTTTGCTCGTCTTCTCTTCCTCGTCACTTCCTTGGTGTGCGTTTGTCCATATTGCATACTTCAAGATTCAAGTTTCTCTTTCCTTGATCTGATCTGCTTTGGAATTTTTCAGATATTGTTGAGTATTATTCATATATTCCTTTGGGTCTCTACTTTTGGCCACTTTCTGATTCTTTTTTTTAAGAATCAGATTCTGATTTTTTTTTCTGTTGAGATCTAGTTGTTTGAATAATATCCTCTATGGCAGAAACTAAGGAAACACTTAAGGCTAAGGTATCAACAGAGGTTGTACCTGTTATGAATAAGATCACTGAAAATAAGTTGAATTGGAAAAATTACCTT
>JBAGKO010044571.1:0-10064 GCA_037177275.1 Acacia concinna | reverse complement strand
CAAGGGAAAATCACATGTTCTCATACTTAACTACAGCAAAATGGTGCATACATCATACTACAAACAATGCATAATAACATGAGCGGAAAAGAGTCGCAACCTTTTGCTCTTCCTTTCGTATTACCTTCACCTTATTTCTTTATTTGATAATTCCTTTGTGGGCTTGGGCAAATATCAAATCCTAACATTTATGTGTTTGTACAAAGGATAGTTAACATGAGTACCAATGGCATAACTCAGCTATTTCTAATAATTTAAACCATTAGTCTAATATTTTCAAATTCTGGACAGCACTTAAGTACAGCTCCCAAGATTCCCAAGTTGGAGTTTAGCCTAATACTATCATTTACAGTCCCTAATCACATATTAAATGACCTATGATGTTGTTTCCACAAGCCAAAATAGCAACTATAAAGACAAGACAACAATTTGCTGCTATAAACTCTTTTTCTAATAAATAGCAATGCCACATATATTTTTTCATATAATTTTACCAACTTACTTCAAACCACAGAGGCAACAAACATTCTCAACTTTTAATAGAAATTCAAATAGCCATACTCTTATGCTGGAAACTTCTCCAGATTTCTTAATGTCTTACTCATAGCAACACAAGACATCATGTTAAAACAAACTAAACAAGTTAACAAAACATTGTTTAGCTAATACATTGCATGTGTATGATAGGTAGCATTGCACCTTGGGCAAGGAGGATTGCAAGTTGCAGATATCATAGATCCATTTCTCCATCCTTGTGACATGAGATTGGTAGAGGGAATAGTAAAAATAGCTGCATGCATGCTTCAACTACCCAGAGACCACCTATTTTAGATGTGTTGTGGCACATACAGCATGCTATGTTTCAGGGAGAACTTTCATGTCATAGCTATCTCATCATCTTTTTTGTGTTGCGGCACAGCTATCTCATCATCTATTTTGTGTTGCGGCACATACAGCATGCCATGTTCCAAGTGGGAACTTTCACGTCATAGCTATCTCATCATCTATTTTCTTTAATTGCTCTTACTCGAAATCATAGGTATCTTCCTATAATTAATCAGTGACATAGATTAACAGAGCACGCCTAAAGCCATATCCATACATGTGATTTTTCAGCTGCTTTGGAACCAGAAAACTAGAAGTTTTACAACCCAAGACTTGACGCATAAATTGAAGGAAAAAAAATCATTCTATCTGCATTATTAATCACGCTAAAATGGAGTACAAAGATCTCTAAGAAGGGGGCAATATAAAATAGAACTCACACATACGCACACATTCATATATCAATTCCAATTTCCAATTTCCAATATTAAGATTTCCCAATAACCGAACAGCAATATTTTTCACTTCAGAGTATGTATCTGATCGAATTGATTTGTACATGTGCAGTAGCTGGAATATATATATATATATATTTATATATGTGCGAACACTCCTTTTCCTAATCACTGAACCAGAGTTTCGGCATATCACTGAACAAGAGTTTCGGCATACTACCTACAGCAGGACTAACGACATACACATTCAATTCCAGGCATACACCTTCGGTTTAGCATTTTTCCGGTCCTAAACAAAAACCCAATCATGACTCTACTAAATCCCATCGGAAATCAACAATGAAATTACAAGAGCCACGCATCAAACACATTCTCAGTTCTAGCCAGAAATAAAATGCACATTCGGTTCATACATTCTCGGTTCAGACAGAGGTATTCAATTCCAAACACACCCACATTCGGTTTCCAGATACGTGAAGGAGAATGAACCGAAATAAGAAACCCAGCAATCAAACCACATGCAAGCACCAATTTCAGATTTTCGAACCAGAATCATCATTTCAACTGAACCCATTATCTCTGACAAACCGAAACAGAAGCACGAAGAGATTGATAAGGAAAGCAAATCCAAGAAGCTTACCTTAATCGAAATCCAAGGTTGCATGCAGCGATTTCCCTCTTCACCGATTGATTCCTCCTTCTCTTATGCAGTCGCGATTCTCTGTTCTCTGTTCTCTGTTCTCGGTTCTCTGTTTCGTGCTTCTGGTTTTCTGGACCGAAGGAAAATAGGTTGAGGGAGAGTACGTGTGTTCAGTTAGTATAGGGGAAAACAAAAAGGGAATAATGGGTATTTTACTTTTCAATAATTTTAAGTTTTTAATTTAATTTTTCAGTTCTTAAAATAACTTTTAATTTGTTTGGGCTATTTTTTAAAAAATCAAACATTTTTATGATTTTCTAAATACTAAAATAAGATTATATAATGATTTTATCAATCATTTATAGGCTCTTGACTAATCTTTAAATAATTAATTTCTTTAAAAAAATCTTACTTAAAATCAGGATTTTAATTAATGATTTACTTTTAGGCCATTTAACTTAATAATTTTTTTAAATATTCGCCTTCATTATACAATAATTAATTCCTCCAAATTTAAGATGTTACATACTCCACACTAATTGATAACATATAGAGAGGAAGGTATATAAGTACTGCTTAAATAAATATGATAAGGGAGATTTGGGAAAATCAGTTACATTTGGGAAAATCAGTACTGCTTAAATTTAAGATGTTACATACTCAACATGTCTTACCTAATTATATCTCTATCTCATCCCTTTCTCCCACTCATTTTCCTTCACTCATTTTTCATTCATTCTCTTTTCCACTCACCTTCTACCTAAATAAGGGAGATTTGGGAAAATCAGTTACATTTGTCATATACTTATTATCTTTAACCAATTTTTTTAGTGGTGTATTTAGTCATTTAAAATTTATAATAAGGACTTGAGATTGAGGGGTATTAAAGTTAGTCGTAATTTTGAAAAGCATAATGTGGTCTGTTAAGAATAAATTTAGCGATTTTTTTTTAAAAATGATATTTTAAGGAAAAATATGAGAATAATTTTATAATATTCATTTAGTCATTGAGAGAAGAATCTTTTAGTCTAAACTGTAGTTCAGATAATTAATTTTTAAGAATAAAATATCTAAATTATTATATTATTTTATTATAAAAATTATATATATATATATATATATATATATTAAATATCTAAATTTATTCACTCCGGAGCCAGGAGGCCATGCTTTTCAAAGATACAACTCACTATAAAGCTGACCATGTAAGCTAGAATAGAAAAAGAAAAGAAAAGAAATTTGAAAGTTTTATCAACGTAGTTGCAGAAAGCAGAAAATTATTTGAAACCAAATTTAGACAGCATCGCCTTTATATTTATTTAAATTCTTCCACCTTGGCGATTATCTTATTGAGGCTTTAAAAACATATTCTATTAAATTAGATTACCTATGCATAACTTTATATTACAAGTAGTGGGCAGCAAAACCATACAAATTAAGGGTTTAGGGTAACCTAAGTTTGATTATTAGAATGAACTTGTGATACGTAATTGCAGTAGGAAAAATACTAGAAAAAAGAGGATAATTTTTAAATATTGAAAATTCTTGTTAGATTTGCTGGGTGCAATGGTATTCTTGGATAGTTCAAGTAATTTTATTTGAAATGTGTGGAAAAAAGACCATATTGGTGAGTTTTTTTTTTTGGCATCACAACATCAATTTCATTAAAACTTCAGCAGCACCTTACATGAGAATCAGTTCAACATATGAATCGGTTCAGCATCGCAATACAGTACCTATTCAAACAGCAATCAACTAAAGAAAGATAACAACACAGCTGACGACCAAAGGTAACAATAAAACTATTAAACTTACCAGTTAAATCTAATTCTTTAGCTTGGATCCTAACCAATGAAGAAAGGGTGTTAATACCCACTCTTTCGAGCTCTTCTTCATAACCGCCATCTGAGCACATTAGTTTGCAGCTTGGTTAAATCTTATTAGGATCCACTTAGGGATAAACACCCTTAAAGCTTTATCAAGATTTTGAATTTCCTCTACTAGGCTGATGCACTCCCATTCTGGGCATATTATTTCTTTCTTAACAATCTTCACTAGTAAAAGATAGTTCACTTCCACAATCACAGCATTAAAACCATTGTTAATACACCATCTCAATCCCGTTAGCATAGCTTTACTCTTAGCCTTGAAAGAAGTTGTTGCCTCCACTGATTCACCTACCAAACAGATTGTTTCCCCCATTTTACCTCTTCCTACAATCCCAATGCCAGCAACATTCTTCCTAACCACAAAAGCCCCGTCACAATCTATTTTAACCTCTCAATAATCAGGGATTCCTTCCATTTTCACCTTCCCTTCTTTCAAGCCGTTATCCTTCACCCTCATTTCCTAGCTATTCCACCCACTTATCTGCCAGTATGTTTCTTCTAGATTTGTAGTCACTAGTACTATCACCATCAGTTAAAAAACTTTCCCCTAAAAAATATTTGTACAATGAGTTTTCCAGAGTTGCCACAAAATATCGGTGGGATCTCCATATCCAAACTCCAATTCTTTCCGAAGATCTGTCTCTTCTTCCACCAATATCCTCTACTCCTCCACACATACCCAAACTAACCACACAATCCCGCCGCCCGGCCGACAGCAAAAGAACGATGCCGGATGCATCCATTATCCCATGGAAAAAACCCTCCAATTGAGGGAAGGGTTGGAAACCCTAGTAGATTGCCCTCTGCAAACCATATTTGGTGAAATAAAGATAATTGACTTGTAATTAAGTCCTCAACAAATGCTTGCTTCAAGAAGAACAATTAATAGGGCACAAGCATGACGTGGGAGAAATTATATTGTTATCATCAAGGTGAGATAATTAATTTTAAGAATAAAATGTTATAATTTATAACATTTTATTGGGAAAATTCCAATTTAATATATTCTGAAATTCCAAAATCCCAAAAGGCCTGTTAATAGTTCAAAAAGACACTAAGGTACCATAGACTATATTTTGTTTTGCAAATGTGATAGAGGGGAGAGACAGAGACAATGATCATGACAGACTTGTTAATCTCATTATAAGTTTTGTTATTTTTATTACGAATCTTGGTATTTCCATTACAGTTTATATTAGTGTTAAATATCTCTCTCTCATCTATCATCGTACGTCAACAAGTGTCAGTGTCAGATAAACAATACTGACAGAGAGGAGAGAGAGAGATAGTGATCAAGACGGACTTATTGATCCCATTATAAGTCTTGTTATTTTTATTATGAGTCTTGTTATTTCTGCTATTGTTTACATCAGCCAATTTAAAAAAATACCAATTTGGTTTGTGGTACCTTAGTATCTTTTTGAAATGTTAACAGACCTTTTTGAGTTTTGGAATTTCAGAAGGTATTTTATTAGAATTTTTCCTATTTTATTCTTAAAAATTATATATTTTTTAAACATCTAAATTTATTCCCTCGGGAGCCCCACGAGGCCATGCTTTTCAAAGATACGACTTATACTATAAGGCTGACCATGCATGTAAGCCTGAATTGTAAAAGAAAAGAAATTTCCTACTTCATTTATAAGAACTAATTAATACGATACCTTATAGTTATTAAAATTAGTATAAATATTATGTCTATTGGCAAAAATCCTTCAGCTCATTAGAAGATAACTGTTATGCGGAAGACATTTTTGGAAATATAAATATTTAATATTTTTCAATTGGATGACTCCTTAAAAATAGTGGCAAGGCAGATTATAAAAATAATCAAGTTGTTTTCATATTCCTCAAAATTTTATTGGGCTGATTTTTTTTTAATTCTTTCGTTATATCAAACATCAGTTATAATTTTAAAAACGAAATTTAATAAACTTTATTTCTTTTTTCAATTGAACCTTTTTTCCACCCATCCCCCAAAATAAAGGTAACTTAAGAAGCTTAGTTATATCTTTTCACAAGTTTGAAATAATTCTTTTTTGGAGTTGCATATGTAATTTAATTTAATCAAATGTTAGCTTGTAGGTGGCTTCATGATCTTGAATATCTTTTTGCTGTGAAGGAGCGCAAAATTTCATGTGGCTCACGCTTGTGTTATACTTCCTATATCTTTAAAGGACCAACTAACAAGCATTCTTAGTTTTTTTTTTATTAGACACTTGTAAGTTTTCAAGGAACATTTATTTTATTTTTCTTTGTCTACCCATATTTAATAAGGGTGGTGGAAGATATTAAAACTAAATATGATATGAGTTTAGTTTAGTTAGTAAATTAAGGGATGTATTTTTTTCCCCCTAAGCATGCCCTTATGCATTGGGAGGGCCAGTGAGTGGTAGGAAAAAAATAGATGAGAGATACATTGGGATAAAAATGCATTAGAGAAACGCAAGAAGTTGTATTTGGTGGATAAATTGAGAAGTGATATGGATATAAACATTTAAGATGATATGCATGTTCTTATTTTATTAATTAATTAAATCAGTAATTAACCAAGAATAGGCTTGTGGTCCGTTGAAATGAAAAATGTTGCAGCCAGTGCCAGTCAGCCGCCAAACTGCTCTTACCGGTGAATATTGGTGACGGGAGGGGATCAAAACGGCTATGGTTTGATTTTGATATCCTAAGATCTTAATAAAAATATAATAAAATAATTCTACTCTCTGCCTTCATTGTGAGGCCGTTCTATAAAAGGAGAAGAGTGGTGGAACGACAACCATCGTGGCAGGGATAAAACAAGAACAATTCTACTCTCTGCCTTCATTCTCAAGCCGTTTTATATAATAAATAATTCTCACTATATTCTTCTTCTTTCTTCCCTACAGTTTTGTCAATCTATGTTCAGTTTTACATTTTAAATTTATATTCATTTTATTATATTCAGTTATTCGTTTTTTTATGAGAAAAACTATGATGATGATGATGATATTTATACGAGTGAGCATGTGATTAATTTGTTGATTATATTAACTTGATGTTATATTATATTTATTTTAAAGAAAACCATTTGTATAATAAATATGCCATATATAAGTCTAAGAGAGATGAACGCGGAAGAATTCTGGTCCTTTTCAGCGTCTAGCTAGCTATCATCTTTGTCTTCATCAGCTGTTCCTTATTTACTTCCTCCCTTCTCTTTCTTCTTCTTCTTCTACCTCATATTTTATACTCCACAAGCTAAAGCAGCAACATTATTTATATTTATCTATGTAAAGAGTTTTTCTATTTACTTTGGTGAATAATATCCTTAACACAGATATTTAAGAACTTTGAATTATACGGTTGATGGGTTCATATAATATTTTCAAAATTATATTATTTTACATGGGTGAATTTTAAGCAATAGTCTGAAAATTGAACGCAGTCCATAGTTGAATGATTGAATAATTCGGATTAATGCCTCACGTTGCTGATTTAGCTTTATTTTTGAAATTTTTTATTTTATTTTTTATGAGAGAAAAAAATATGATATTGCTAATATAATAATATTTAGGTTGAATGCAAGTTCTAAGAATAGTTGATAAACTAAGATGAACTTATTGGAAACTTATGGTAAACATCTGATAGCTCTTAAATCAATAGAGCAAATATGCCTGTATTTTGAGATGTCATGTGTTCAAAATTAGAAAATATATATTATGGCTTGGACTTGGGATGCTCATGAATGCATATATGTTAATAATGTCCAATTTGTTACAAATGTATTCTAGAATATTTTCCTAATTTATTCTTAACGCCCCTTAAATTAAAGCATATATGTTAATAATGTCCAATTTGTTACAAATGTATTCAACTTGGGTCCCAATTTGAGCTTTTGTCTAGAGATCTTCTAGTCAATTACTCAATCGCACATGTCCTATAAAGATTAAATTCTCCTTGATCTTGTCATGAATAAAATGATAATCAATTCTAATATGTTTAGTACTCTCATAAAATACAGAGTTTGAAGTTATATGTAAGGTTGTTTTATTATCACATCATAATTTTACAGGCTACGACGTATCAATGCCAACTTCTTTAATCTGTGTGGCTATATTTTTTTTAATATATTAGCCTATAGCCATTTTATAATTTTATAAAATATTAAATATTATAATTTTATGCACGCTCTATCACGAAATTCGAAAACAATATTGAAATGAAATAATAAGTGAAAATATAAATTATTCTTGATAAAATTTATCCAGTATACTCTCTTCTGTCCTTTTTTATCATATATAAGCAAACAACTAAATTAAAGTAAACAAAACACTAATTAAAATTTGTTGTTGTCGGTTTATAAAAATAAATAGCGGAGCTCGATCTACATTGAACTCACAACCATGATAATTAAACCATATTGGAGAAACCATTCTGATCAGAAATTACCAAACTAGAGGTGAAACCGGTCCGGGTTATAAGGCAAACCGTTATTTTTTGTGTTTTTGCAGATTCTGTCCTTCAATACATGATGGTGTGCAAATTTAATTATTATGATTTAGCTTATATATTCTTACACTGTGTCACACCTCGCTTTCTAATTCATTACTATATTTTATTATGGCCCTTAAAACTATTAGTTATGACTTTAAATTAAAAAAACAAGGAATAAAATTTTCTTTTCTCGGGTTACTATTCACCCAATCCTTATTTTCGACTAACTTTGAACAAGTATAACTAATTATAGAAAAATTAAAATGAGGTGGTTCCAAGTTTGTTAGAAAGCCCTTTCATTCCTCTTTAGGGGAAAAATAATTTCATTCCATAATTGCATAGAAATCAGCACATGAAAACTTTCAAAGATGCACTGTTCATATGGTCAAAAATATTATTCATTTGGTCATTTTTCCACTTCCTTTGATTTTTGGTCTAACTTTGGGAAGGTTTAACTTTCTTTGCAAAGCTCTAAATGATATGATCTACCACTTCATTTGCAGCTAAAAATACCCTTTATTAGCATGCAAAAGCTCGTGGTTTGATTTAATCATCTGCTTAAACTATAGCCAACCCAAATTTATACCAAACATAACCAAAACCCAAGTGCAAGAAGACCATAATCACAATACTATACCAATTTATCTTTTCTCTCAAGGTTCATTCAATTTGGGTAGCATAACAACTATATCATAGCATATCCCTATATGTACAATGTGATATAGTAGCATGCAACGCCAATCCAGGATTCCAATATATCAATATATACATATATACAGTCATCCAAAAGCAGTATATGAGACAAATTAAACATGCTCATATCCTTTCCTTACCTTTGCCTCCTGTTGAACAATCACCTGCATTTTATTGAGAGGGTAAGGTTTTATGGGAAACCTCAGTAGCATATAGAATCCACAACCATTAATAGTATAATGACATGCCATTTATGCTATATGCCATGTTTTCCTACTCATCTAGTGCCCTCTCTCTGACACCTACTATGTACAGAGAGCATGCATGGGACTCAACCTTAGTTACATAGCCAAGGCATTTAAACAGGGAGTCATACATCTCATTACATAACATACATGCTAGCTCAACCATAACATAGTAATCAAGTGCACATACACAGCAAATAAGCAAAGCAATATAAGTTAAGGTAAAAGATTCTTGCTATCAATTACCCCTGACCGATGCAGATGTCTTTTCCTTGCTTATGGAACTCCTATATCATGTCTCTAGAATGTCTGTATACAAACCACAATACACAGACATTAATGTATTCTACAGTATCTAACCAAGGACCTCTTTCTCTTACAAACAAGATCCTGGTTCTACAATTCTATCAATCAATTTCAGAGATTAATCCTACACAATTTTAACTATTAAATTCATCTATGATAACTGCTTAATCAAAAGCATACTACCTCCTTACATTACACCTTGGCCAAACACCCTTTTCATTAAAGGGTCTTTAATCACTACAAATAACATTAATAGCGGTTTTAGCCACTACAAATAACATTAATAACGGTTTACAAAGCTGCTACAAAATTGTACGTTGCAAACCGTTTTGTAGCGGTTTTTAAAAACTACTACTCATTGTCAAACACCACTACTAATTTGTAACGGTTATTGTAAACCGCTACAAAGTCACAAAGGGAAAAAAATTTTGTCATAATTATTTTTTTGGTGAAAAATGTGAAAAAATTTGGCGGGAAAAATTTGAAATTTGTCTTGAAAATTTGTAGCCGTTCTAAAACCGCTACAAATGTAAAAAAAATT
>JBAGKO010044520.1:0-10067 GCA_037177275.1 Acacia concinna | reverse complement strand
AATCCAAGACCAATTGAAAACGAACAATAAATCAATTGTTAATTCATTAATTATGTAAATAAATCTGTAAGTAATAATTAAATAAAAAATAGGACTTTCTCACCATTAGAAATTTCTTGAACAATAGGAGGGACAGTAATGCCAGAGTATGAGTCACCCCCAATGTATACTTGATTTGAGGAATATTCCGGGTGTTCCAAAAGCCACTACAAATTTAAAACTTGGTACATAACTTAATATACTTGGTTTATATATATAAAGATATGGTTGACTAATAATGAAAAAGGTAATTAAAACGTGGCGACTCAATCATTAAATTAGTGTAATGCTTATACCTTTCGAAGAAACTGATGGGAATGGTGAACTAATTCATGATCACCTCGTGAAGTATTTGGTGTTCTTGAATAGGAGAATCCAGTTTCAACGGGCAAATCTGCAAAAATGATGCTACATACCTAAACCAGCAAGTGTTTCAACAGATTTTTCTCGTTAGAATGAAGAATAATTCAAAGCATGACAAATAATATCAAACAAATTTGTAATATAGGTCGTTTTATTGTGTTGAGAAGAGAAGAGATGTACAAGTATAAAAACTCATAGGTTATATGAGAATATTAAGACTGTTAATCGTGTTTATATATGTTTTTTTTTTGAAGTAACCTACAAGGTTTTTCAGTCCCCAAAAAAAGGGCTACCTAGAAGGCTTAGGATGATTTATTAGGCCCCAATCTTTCTTAAGTCCTATAGTTTTTGGGCTGGCATGATCTTATTTAATTAAAAGATGCGAGGATGTATGAAATTTTAAGCAATTTTTTTCATAATTGCCCTCCTTTTTTATTTTATATATGTTATATCATTGCATCAATTATCTCTGTTGCAACTTTTTTCTTACTCCTCTTCTCTTTCTATAAATAAAGTAAAGGTGTTTTTGAAAAATATAATAGAGTTTTTATGCCTTTAACAAATTTTAATCAACTTTTTTAAGTATTTATGATCTTATATACAGAACGAGGATAGTATTGTTAGATATATATGTACAATCACATGTGTTAATTTTTTATTATAAAAAAGGGTTAAGGTGCAAAAATAACCATTAAATTATACTAAAAATGCAAAAGTAAACATAAACCATTTTTAATTTGAAAATAACTATAAATATTATAAAAGAGGGTAAAATTGACAATGCGGTCAGAATTTATTACTTAATTGGCATTTGGAAAACCTAACTCCAGTGTTACTTTTATTTCCTTTTGTAATGTTTATAGTTACATTTGCATTTTTAGTGTTACTTAATAGTTATTTTTGCACATTAGCACTAACGAATAATTTTTTTTCCTTCTTTTGGATACTGCTAAAACAATGCTACGTGACTTCATTACCTTTGTCCATGACCAGGGCCTCAATTTTAAATTTGGCAAGCGGCCCGCTTTGTATTCCTCAACAATAAATGCTATTGGGCCAACACAACATGTACACCAACAAAGTAAATTCAAATACCCTCTATTCTTCAACAGAAGGATGATATGTAAAGTGCATTGTTAGGTCGAAATAATGTTTCTGTTCTTTAACTTTATATATAAAGTGTATTTTGAATCCCTGATTTTAATATCGTTGGTCTAATTTAAAAGAAAATGCTGACTCTATAAATTTAAAAGATGACTCTGCAATTAAAAACTGACAAAGCATGCATTAAATTTTATTTTTTTAATATAATTTTTATATTTTAAAATTTAAGCACACATTCTTAATATTTAATTGTAGAGTTGTCATTTAAATTTTCCAAGTCAGTATTATTTTCCCTTAAATGAGGCTTACGATTAATAGACTAAAAATGAATGTTGTAAATTTAATATACTAAATAAAAACTTAACGTAAATGTAGAAGAGCAAATACATAAGTTGACCTCAAGATAATTATTAGGCAAATGAATACCCAAGCTAAATTTAATAAATATTTATGATATTAGAAAGAAGAGTTTTTGGGAACCTATTTCAAGTAGAAGTCCTGAAAGTGAAGAGCAGCCAGGACCGCCAGATACCCAAAGCATGAGAGGGTCTTCTTTAGGGTTTCTTTCTGACTGTACAAAATAGTACAACAATTGCACTTCTTCGGATTCTCCTAATCCTATATACCTGCACCGCCATACGCACACACGAATAAATGTGCTCCCTCCAAACCGACTCATTTGGAGAGTTAATCTTTATATATATATATATATATATATATATATATATCAGAGCTATGGAGAAGTAGGGATATTACTGTGATGCTATGAAACTCTTTAATGTAAATTAATTTATTTTCAGCACATCCCTTCCCCTTCTGCGGAATCATAGGCTTGGCAGATTTAATGCCCACAGAATGTCTCCTATAGGTGGGATAACCACCTTAGATATCTTTGGAATTATTCGCCAGTTTATTGAAACCCAGAGTCTATTTTCATGCACAATATTTAATTTCTGCATATACTATTTCTATTATCCATAAGTATGCTCTGTAGTTGCGGTTTATCCGATCTGCTACATCAGAAACTTGTTAATATAAAATCATGCATCTGCTTCATAATGTTATATCTGATAGCACAAATGCATTTATGATGCTCAAGTAATTAAGTAATAGTATATGGACATCATTCGTTTTTCATGCCTAAGGCAGTAAGGCCCAAGGGGTGGCAGTAAGTCCAGGAGGCTATTGCTTGGTGTTCATATACGATTACTCCTTACTTATTTTGGGGCTAAGAGATAACATTGTTTGCAGATTATTATTTTATATTCACGAGCCTAGATAATATTGATAGTTTAAAAAAAAGAGTTATAAAAGAGTTTCATACTGCATCTAGTATATTTCTATGGATCCATAGGCGATGGTATCCGGAAAGGGAGAATTTTAAAATTATGCAATTTTTCCGTTCCCTCTCTTGTCGCTCCTCTCGCTCTTCCCAGTCCTCCTCCTCCCAGGATCCAAACAAAGGAACTTCCTCATCTAATAGAGGACCTTCCTCTTCCAAAACTATTTTCAAAGAGGATATACGCTTTGAAAATATCACCCAAAAGCTCGGTGACTGGAAAATACCAGACATCGATAAAAAAGAATTATACCCAATAGTTCCCAAAAAATTCTTCCAAAAGCATGACTATGTCATTCGATCTGTCGAGGAAGCAATACCTCTTCAGATGGGAGTCACTGATATCCCACTTCTATCTGAGAAGTCACTAAATCTTCACAGAAAGGAGTACAACTATATGCACATAGGATGTGTCCAGGTAGCATCACAACCTTTGATAAACGAAGGACATGATGTTGCCGCCTTAGTAGTAGTCAGAGATGCAAGACATCTCTTATACTACGAGTCTATTCTAGGAATGGTTGAAGCAGGTCTTCATAACGGACCCATATATTTCAATTGTTTCCCGGATATGACTGTGCATATCCATGATCCTCCAACCATAGATTGTATACGCATAAATATCATGTTAAGAGGACTTACCATGCAACCAGAAGTATGTCATGTTACCTTGATGTACAGGATCAAATATAAAGTCATGAGTTCTTGTGCAACCACAACGAAACTCATCCCAAAAGAGAAAGAGACTTGTCTCTTTCTAACAGATGCTACTGTGGCAAATGTCGCAGTACCAAAAATGATAAGTTGGAACCAGGTAACTCTTCCTGACGAGTGGCTAATTGAAAAGGCTGCTCCTCCAGTTCCAGCCCCAACACCTAGCTTCTTCGAATCTAAAGGAGTACAAGTCATATATTAACATATATGAGCCCTAATCATGATGTAATTGGGCCAGAAACACTCTTAAGGTCTTGTTTTCAATGGATCCTTCTTCCTATGTGAATTTCCACATTTCTTTATGATCTATCATCTTCTTTCTAGGTTTGACTGTCTTCTTGATTTTAATTTCTCAATTTCCCTACAATAAACAAAACCTAAAATACCTTCATGCAAATCGGTTTAATATAAGGAAACAAAATTTGACTATTATACCCTTTTTTTTGCAATTATTTTGTGTGATACTGAAAATATTATCACCAGGAAAGCTTTGCTAATGTAAGTGAAGAATTATAATTAAAGAGATAAATTTATGACATTTTTACCCCAAAATCAACAAAATGCACAGTGTGACACATGTAATCCATAAACTATAAATACTGCGCAAATTGAGCGTAAATGTGTGCAATTTAGATATAAAACACCCCTAAAAACCATATAAATATTGTGTCTTATCAACCATTTTTCTATAAATACACCCCATTTTGCATTTGCCTGAAACTTTGGGACCCTTGGGGAGGTTCTGTTAGTTTGGAAACTCGGCCAACCAACTCAGAATTTCATGGTGAATCAAGCTACATTGATTGATCCACTGAATGAGGAATGTTCTAGCTTATATCCTCTTGTATTTTCCCCATTTTCTTAATGGTTTTAGAGGCATTCCCAAGGGTGGAAATGTTGTTCATGTTTCAGCTAGCATAGGGAATGGTGGAATTGATGTTGTTTAATGTTCTAAAAGGTTGGAAAATGCTAGAATGTGATGTGTGAGCTTGAATTGGATTGAAAACTTGCCTTGGGTATAGTGTGTGTGGTTTAGCCAAGCCCCTAGGGTAGTGATGTGGTTTTAATTTCATTGGTTTGCTGGGTCCATTGTGTTTAGGACATTGTTTTACTTGAGAGAAGGTTGTAAGAACACATGTGAAATGTTGAACCGATGAAATCACTAAGGACTCCATAAGAGGGGGCTGTTCGGCCATGAGTGTATGATAGGTATGGGATGTGATTTTGATAAAATGTATACTGTGGATGGATTAAGAGGAAAAAATTGTATAGTATTAGTCTCAAAAATTGGTTAAGGGATAAGTGTAGCTCAGACCATATATGTAAATGGATGGATCTCTGGTCTAGTTGTAGTAGCATACATTAATGCCATTGCACTGTGTTATGTTTAGGCATTTCAGAGGAGTGTTCTAGTATCACCAGAAGCGGAGGGAAGCACCTACATTGTCCGAAAGTAACTGGTAGCTAGAACTTATAACCTTAACTTATAATTGCTTTGCTTGTCTGCTATATATTATTGCTTGTTTTACTGTGTTGTGGTTGAGCTAGCATGTATGAGATGTATGACTCCCTGCTTTTATGCTTTGGCTATGTGATAGAGATAGAATCATGTGTATGCTCCCTATACACGGTGAATGCCAAGAGAGAGGGAACTAGATGAGTAGAATGAGCATTGCATATTGCATGACTTGCATTATATTATATTGTTATTGGTTATAGTTTTGCTACTGAGGTTTCCCTAGAAACGTTATCCTCTCCAGAATGCAGGTGCAGGAACATCGAGAAGCAAGGAAAAGAAAAAGATTGAGCATATTTAATTTGTCTCCTCTAATACTTTTAGATGTTTGTATATATATGGATTCAGAATATACTGAGCATTAGGATGCATACTACTATGAATGATATGATTTGATAATGTCCCTGTATGAATGGAAACGTTGTCTATGGCATGTATGTTGAGAGGAAAGGGAAGCTAGCATGGCATTGTGATTATGGTATCTTGGCACTTGGTTTTTAACTAATTGCGAGTGAAAATTGGGTTAGCTATATTTTAAGTGAATGACTGAGTTTGACCATGATCCTTTGCATGATAATAGAGAGTATTTTTAGCTACACATGGAGTGGTAGATCATGTCATTTGGAGTTTTGTAGAGAAAGTTATGTCTTTCCAAAGTTGGGCCAAAAATATGGAAAATAGAAAAATGACCAAATGAATAGTGCCAAAATGACCATATGAATAATGCATATTTGAGGGCCTATGCATGTTTATTGTTGTGCAATCATTGAGTTAGATTATTTTTCCTTTAAAGAGCAATAAAAGAGTTTTTTAATGAGCTTGGAATCACCTCATTTCAATTTTTCTAGAATTAGTTGTAATTTTTCAAAGGTGGTCAAATTTAAGGATTGGATGAATAGTAGTCTGAGAAGAGAAAAATTTTATCCCTTGTTTTTCCAACTTTAAGTCATAACTAGTGATTCCAATAGCTCTAATATGATAATATAAAAGGTATAGAAAGTAGGTGGGACACTTTGTATGCTAATAGAGGATATTTTTAGCTACAAATGGAGTAGTAGATCAAGTCATTTGGAGTTTTGAAGCAAAAGTTATGCCTTCCCAAAGTTAGGCCAAAAATCAAGAGAAAATGAAAACCAAATGAATAGTATCAGTTTATCATATGAACAGTGCAATTTTGAGAGCTTGTGCACACTAATTTCCATGTTATCATTGAATGGGATTATTTTTCCCTTAAAACTTGGAACCACCTTATTCTGATTTTTCTATAATTAGTTATGATTTTTCAAAGTTGGTCAAAAATAAGGGTAAAGTGAATAGTAGCCTAAGAAAGCAAAAATGTTATTCCTTGTTTTCCCAACTTAAAGTGCAATTGTGAGAGCTTGTTCACACTAATTTCCATGTTATCATTGAATGGGATTATTTTTCCCTTAAAACTTGGAACCACATCATTCTAATTTTTCTACAATTAGTTATAATTTTTCAAAGTTGGTCGAAAATAAGGGTCAAGTGAATAGAGCCCAAGAAAGGAAAAATTTTATTCCTTGTTTTCCCAACTTAAAGTCATAACTAGTGATTTCAAGTGCCATAATAGAGTATGGTAAAGGGTATAAAAGTGAGTTGTGACACACCAAACCCAAGATGGCCAACACAAGACATGGCTTCCCTTACTTAAATGCTAATGAGAAACGAGATCTTATTAGGGAGATAACTAATAAAGAAATTAAAGCTATAATTTTTTATCTTAGAGACTTCAAAGCCCCAGAACCATATGGGTTACAAGCATTATTTTTCTCGGAATATTGGGCTATAATTGGGGACTCTATTTGTATAAGTTAAGGAAATATATGATGAACCATACAAGGTTCAACCTATCAATGACACGATCGTTACTAAGGTGACCAACAAATGACTCAAAATTATACTCTCAAAAGTGATAAGTAAGCATTTGTGTAGCTTCATTGCTAGTAGACAAAATAGTAACAATATCATTATCGCACAGGAAGATATTCATTCAATAAGAAATGAGAGAGGACAAGGAGGTTGGCTTGTAGTGAAAGTTAACTTAGAAAAGCTTTATGATAGGTTGGAATGATAGTTTATTCATAATACTCTCAAAGAGTTAGGGATTGATGATAAGCTGAGTAATGTGATTATGGCCTGTAAAACCACACCATCTTTTTAAGTTTTATGGAATTGGGAAGCTTTGGAGCCTTTCATGCCTATAAGAGGGATTTGACAAGGTGATCCTATTTCACCCTATATCTTCATAATATGCATGGACAAGCTATGCCATATAGTACAAGATGCTATCAAAGAAGGAAAATGTAAGCCAATTAAGATGAATGTTGGTGGTCCTCTTATCTCATACCTCTTTTTTGTGGATGATTTGGTGATTTTTGGAAAAGCACCCACTATTAAAGTTCATGCAATGACTAGATATATAGAGATGTTTTGCTTTAAGGAAGAAAATGAATTATTCTAAGACAAAAATTTGCTTCCCTTAAAATTGTTTAATTTTCAAGGGCCATAGAAATAAGTCAAGGAATGGGGGTAAATATCATAAGAGATTTGGGGAAGTATCTTGTCATACTATACTTTATTGCAAAGCTTCATTTGTGAAGTTTGCTCCTATATGGCCAAAATCTAACATAAGCTATTGAATTGGAAGGGAAGATATTTGGATCTAGCTAGGCATACTACTCTATTAGATCAGTCTTAACTAGCGTTATTGCCTATTACATGTAAACCATGCGATAAAGGTACAAGTGGCCCCTTATGTAATATAAAGTGATGACAAAGTACTACATGGCAGCTTAGGTGGCATCTACAATAAGCAAGATACTAACCATATCATCCAATTTGAGGCCTAACAAGCCCTCCAAGATTTTTGAAGAGACCATCAAGTCTTGAAAATGTTATAAGGAGGAAAACATGGATCATTGCTTGGATGAAGACAGAAACAATTACATATGTGGCACATGATGTGACATGTGGTATAGCACCTCCAAAGCCACTATAGCATGTGCATCATTGGTTTATGCACATTTGGATCTTAAGAAAGGAAAAATCATGTTGTAAGAGCCCAAAAGGAGTATTTAGATTCAGTTCCCACATTTATAAAGGCTCAGTACAATTATATGTGCATGGAGGAGTCTAATGGAGTTTGAATCTTTCAAATCGAGGCCCAAACACATTGTGTAATGGACCATAAGAGTTTAGAACTTGATTAAAACATATTCAAGCCTAAATAGATGTCTAAGAAGCATATACCTAGTTATTAACTTGAAAAATATCATGAAGATCTACAGCTTCATTTTGTGATGTTGACATATGTGACACTTCATAAGCGCCACAGTATTGTTAGCACAAGCTTATTACTTGAGGTTGAATTAGGTGATTATATGAAATTTAAACTAAATAAATAGTAAGGAAAAGAGTTAGAAAGATACACCAGGCACTTAAGTTATATACTAGTTTGGTCCAACCACTTGACCTATGTCTTGTCCTCAAAAGCCTTCTGAGAGTTCTACTATGATCCAAGCTTAAGGGCTCTTGGTATCTCAATACAATTCTAAACTAACAGTCACTCAAGAATTTTACCCCTTCAATTTACAATCATATAGCCCTTACTCAAGATCCCACTATCTTGAGTTACATATTATGTATTTCAATATCTCAAAAAAAAAACACTCTCTTAAAGAGTGAATGAGATGAACGTATCCTCACAATTTTAACATGAAATACTAGAAGATACTTTGAAGCCTTTCATAAGATGTTAAAAACCTTGCAGTTTCCCCTTTTATCGTTGGTGAAAATATTGTCATAGCTTGAAGTTTAGTACTTTAGGAATTTCATTCTACCTATTGCTAAAGATCATGACCTTGTCTCTTACTTCTAGCCGTTGCTGAGAATCTATTAATTGGTTTCCTTTGATTTTGAATATGATAATCTACAAAACAACTTTCTCCAACTACATGATTAAAACATGCAAAGAGCAAACTTTATGGAACTAGCCATTGGAAACAATTTGAAAACAAATGATTTGCCTAATTCTCAACTTTGAGTATCGTGAGTTTCTCACCTTTACTTGAGTAAGCAAAATGCTTACACGAATAATTTTGTGAGGTATTGGATGAGATTACTCTAATATGACATAAATTTCAAGTTTACTCAAATAAGCTTTTGGCTTATTTCAATACAACTACACTGAGATCTTTTTCAAAACATATGTTAACTTATTTAGATAACTTGAAGTCTTACTCAAGTAACAACTTAATCGAATAAGCTTTCAACTTATTGAAATAATTTTTTAGTTAACAACAACATAAGATATTTAATTTGAAGTGTAATCATACTCAAATAGCCAAAATCCTTACTCAAGTAATCACTTATTTGAATAGGCATTTTGCTTATTCAAATAAATTTAGTTAAATCAATTTAACTTCAGTCTAAAATTATTCTCATAAAACCATATATTTACTCAAGTAACTTCAAATCCTTAGTCAAGTAACTACTTACTCATATAAGATTTTGCTTTACTCGAATAAATTATAGAATGTTCATATTTGCTCAATGAACAAGTTCACTAAAGAAATCTAATGTACTTCCTCAAATACACATTTCTAACCAAACCTCGAGGTTTGGATGAAACCTCGAAGTTTTGGCCTAAACTTCCAACACAACAAGGTTTTGCTCAAACCTTGCTATTGAAGTGAGGTTTGAGCTAAACCTCACTAGCCAATGCAAGTAAGGCAAACCTCAAGGTTTGATCAAACCTTGCTAGTTCAGGAAGTTTTCATCGAAACCTTATAGTTATAATCCAAAACCTTGCTAGCCATGAGAAAGATTAGCAAACCTCAAAGCTTTTTAGAAACCTCAAGATTTGACCAAACCTTACTGGTTCAATAACATTATCATGAATATGGATGTATATGATTATGCTCTCACAGAGGGACCTTGGATGATTCAAGAACATTATCTTTCAGTTCAGCC
>JBAGKO010044499.1:0-10069 GCA_037177275.1 Acacia concinna | reverse complement strand
TGAAGAAATATAAAAAAAGAAATTATAAAATAATCGATAACAAAATTGTATTTATTGATTAATGAATCCAAACCAACACATTTTCTCTTATGAATCAAGTATTACAAGTTTTTATGAATAAAGGTGAAAGTTGATGATTAATTATTACCTAACTCTCACATACCAAAGATTGCTAGTCAACTTATTAATTGTGGACTAAATTTCTAATTTTCCCTCAATTATAAATGGGGTTCCAATTGTATCAAAATAAATAAATAAATAGGATTCCAAGAGTCAAGTGAATAAATTTTTTTAATTAAATACATAGGGGTAAAATTGTAACAATATTGTCATTTATTATCCTAAAAGTAGACTTATAAAAAAGACCAATTTTTTTTTTTGTCAAATTTGACTTATGAATAGGAGTAGAGTGGTACTCTCTTTGGTTTTTATTATAAGTCACTAACTAACCATTATATTTGAGCCTTTTTATAAGGCATTTAAAAGTTTCTAAGGTGTATTAAATTTATTTTTTCATGTCTTCCCATATTTAATAAGGGTAGTGATGACTCCCCATATTTAGTTAAATTGATATATATTTTAGTATATTTGGGAAGTCATAATTGCTAAATTAGAGAGATTTATTGGAAATTTTGTTAAGATATTGATTGGGTGCATTATTTAGGGGATTTTAAATAAAATATCATAATCTTCGATTAAATAGAAATATATAAAATTAGGTAAAAGATTAAATTAATTTTAATAATATGAAAAAGAAAAAAAACGAGTTTGAGTTTTTTTATTATTATTACTATTATTATTATATTATTATTATTTCCTTTACTCACGGAATACCAGATACGTGCGCAACGTTTTGAATCAAATGAATTAAAAAAAACCTAAAGCTACAGTGAAGGGGAGAAGAGGAGCCGCATCACAGAATTTATTCATCGTCTTCGGCACTGTTCAGACTCTTCTTTACAAAAAAAAAAAAAAAAAAACAGCAGCGAGCGACCAAACCAAAACGAGCGAGAGAAGAAGAGAGGAATAATAAGTTGAAGGCTGGACCTGAGGAGGTGATTTTCACTCCTGTTCATCTTCTTCTTCTTAGGTCCGAAGCTTGAAGTCATTTAATTGCTCTATTTCCCCTTGTTTCTTCTTTCGTTTATGATGTTTAGATTTGGAATTTTTCTGTGCTGGTTTGAATTTGATTATAAATCTGTGTAGCTAATTTTATTTTGCAACCTAGAGAAATTATAAACTTATTTAGTTGATTGAACTTTGTTTTACTGATTAGTTATGTTTTAATATTAATTTTTGGTTACTTAATCTTGTCTATTTTTTTTTAATCTACTTAATGCTTGATCACTATTAAGTATGAATTTGGGTATTAGGATTTACCTTGACGAAGGGAATTTTAATTAGGTTCTGAGATTAAGTAATATGTGTTAGATCCCACGTTTTGATGATTACCAAACTTAGGTTTATTTTGTAAAAATATGTTTTTCAGAGTACTAATGTCTGGTGTAGAGATGGGGCCACTCAGATTCAGACCCTCGGGGATGAGCGACTTCTACAAATATATTTGGTACGTCTTCTCAAGGATGATGGTTTAAAAGTTTGGGAACTAGACCCACTTCACGACACGAGAGTACAAGATGTTTGCTCTTATAATCTAGAAGGAGAAGCAGAACTTGGGAGACTTCATATTTGTAGAGTTGAGGCGATATTATACTACGAGCAAGAAGAGCACCAGGATACCTTTTCTTCACATAGTCTCGCTCATCTTAAAGGCGAACAAGATATGGCATCTGGATGCATCTGATAAAGTGGAGCGACCGGAGATATTAGACCCCTCGCATCTGACCAACATGGGGATTGAGCTACCACTGGCTAGATGGGGACCTACTTTCTATATAAAGAGGAAGAAGACTCCTCCACATTCATTGTCTATACCTCAGTCCATGCCCTAGGCATCAGCACTAGCTCCCGAGGACGACACTCAATCATTTGCTCCTCTACCTCAGACCATAGGCATTGATCCTGCTATTCAGGCATACATCACTCAGGCCATTGAGGTTGCCTTGATACCTGTTCATGCTCAGATGGCTCAGCTAGTCCAGCACGCCAATGAGCAGAGTACGGCACTCCGAGCTATCTCTGCTTCTATATCTTTATTTGCTGAGGTAATGGACTCCATGCGAGGTATCCATCGAGGTTCACCTTACCATATTCCTACCCCTACTTCTATCCTATTACCACACTCCTTACCTAGACATATTATTGGTGATTTCTCTTCCACTCCCATAGATTTCTCATAAGCCATTCATGTCACCATAGCCCCTATAGACATACCTGGACCTAGTCACCCTCCACCATATCCATCCTCTCCTTCCTTTGACACACAGACTCCACTTCATAACTCAGACCTTCCTATTGATCCTGACCTACCATATACTGAGCATGTTTATGTGCCAGCCTCTCACATACCCTCACCTGAATCCTCTTCTCACCCTTCCCAGGATGAAAAGGTTCCTGGTGAAGTTCCTCCTATTCTTACTTCACCTCCTTCCTCACCTCGCGTACCCCCACTTGACCTTCCCGAGCCTGAACCCTCTGGTGGATCCTCTGCTGCTTATAGAGATGAGGATGATGTATCTGATGTGGCTGACACTTTGACATCTCTGGTTGATCCTATGGTTGAGCTACTACTGCTCTTGACCTACCCTAGTTTCCCCAGACACGATGATGATGACAAAAAGGGGGAGAGTGGTAGTCATTCACTTGAGGATGAGGTGCAACCTCAAGGTGAGCAATCCATTGAGTGGTCTACTATACCTTTTAGGGAGCCTATCATTGATCCTGAGCCTCTTGCCTCTACACTTCCACGTGATGACCCAGTGATCCTAGGCAGAGCTGATGACCCCATTGACCTTGACCCTTCATTTTGAGATTCTAAGCACATGTCATGGTCTCTTTTTGGTTTACTTTGGGCTTTTATAGTTTACTTTAGTTCTTATGTTGTTTATGATGATAATCTTGCACTAACCCAAAGTGTATTTATGTTTATCTAATGGCATATCCTATCTCTTATCAATCTCATGTGTCTCTCTGCTCTTTTATGTCTTTTACATATATTTACTGGTAATTAAATATTTTTCAAATGACTAAGTTTTGTCATCATCAAAAAGGGGGAGAATGTTAGATCCTACATTTTGATGATTACCAAACTTAGGTTTATTTTGTAAAAACATGTTTTTGAGAATGAAAAATTAAAGGGAAATCACTTAAGTAAGTGTACTTGAGGAATATCCATTTAGTACAAGGAAAAGAAAATGAATTTGGATTGTGTCAGAAACTCTGCTACTTTTCCAACCTCGAGGTCAAGGTTGAACCTCAAGGGTGTCCAGTAATTTTACAACAACTAGGTTTCTGACTCAACAGCTAGGTTTTGAAAAAACCTTGCAGGTTGGCCAGGTGAAGTTGGCCAGGTGAAGTCCCAACCTTGAGGGAGAGGTCTAACCTCGAGGAAATGGACCCTGAGCCACAACAGCAAGGTTTAGCCTCAACCTTGCAGTTAATGCAAGGTTGGGCCAGAACTTTGCTGGCTGAGTGTAAAGAGCTAGAACCTCGATGGAGGTGGCTTACCTCGAGGTAATTGGCACCTTGGCTCATCAGCCAGGTTAGGTCTCAACATTGCAAGGGTTGCTAGGCTGGACCACAACCTTGTAGTTGAGAAGTTTTCAACTTAGCGTTGAGGGTGAACATCAAACCTTGAGGACATAGACCCTGGCAAGGTTATGTGGGTAACCTGGCAGGTTTGTGCAAGGTTGATTCTTTAATCTTCACTTAATGGTACCTTCTGTCAATTTTAGTTGCGACCTTGCTTTTCCTTAAGTCGTGACTTGAAATTTAGTTTTAAAGTTCTCTCGACATTTTTTGCAGTCGCGACATGACTTTTATGTAGTCACGACATGGACATCTCAACCTTACCTCTGAAGCCAGGCTAAAGAAGAACCTGGCTGTGTATTGTGAAACCTGGCAGGGTGAGTAACCTCAAGGGAGGTCTCTGACCTCGAGGAAACAAGGATGCCAGGGAACCTTGCAAGGCTACCAGGTAACCTAACTGTCTATTCTCAGACCTTGGCAAGGGTAAGGATCTTCGAGGATAATAAGTATATTTCCACATGCTCTGATTTTAATACACTAATCCTCAAGGGTATATCTTAACCTCAAGGAAATGTCATTTTATAACATTCTCGAGGAAACTTTTCTTAAACCTTTCATGTGTTAATTTGGGACACAAAACCTTGAGACTATTGATTTCAATGAACTACCTCGAGGGAGACTTCTAACCTCAAGGAAAAATCAAAAATGAGTTTTCCAGAAAAACAGAGCATCGTAGCGTAATACTTCCAATCATTCATATACTTATTGTATTGATACCCACTTGATTCTAAACCTTGCTAATGATTTTTTTAGTGTCCAAGAACAAGTTATGAATCATCTAGAGAAGTTTAAAATACAAATCAACTAAACTGAAGAATGTGTCAGAAGCATTAAATGCACATTACCCAAAATGGCTAAAGTCTTCATTCCTATTCTTCAACAACCTCAACGGACACATTTATGACCAAGAAGGAATTTCTCCAACGAAAACTTATATGAGGAACAAAGAAATGTCAACGGCTATAAATCAATGCCTAACGGATACATCAACAGACATATTTCCTCGGCTATAAATACAACGCCATTAATGACGAACCAACGGCTATTGAGCTATTCATACGAGTCATTAATTTCTTAAGTGTGTTGCATTTATTCTGACATTAATTCTAGTGTGAGCTTCAGTTATTATTATTCAGATCTTTTGAGAGAGTATTAATTGTCTATCAACTACCTACTCGTGAGATACTCAAGGTTAGTTGGGAACCTTGAGTAGGGGACTTGAATTGAGCTTTGTAATGGGGAGTGATCCTTAAGAGTCAATCGAGTCTGTAATGAGACACCAAGAGCCCGATTTAAATCTTGGGGAATAGTTGAACTCAGTGGTAACTAAGAACTGGACGTAGGTCGGGAGTTTGACTGAACCAGTATAAATTCTTGAGTTCTATCCTCTTGCAAGAAAATTTTCAAACACCCAATTCACCCCCATCTTAGGTGATTATCTTGTCCATTTCAATATGGGATTAGATTATGATCTAATTTGTGATTAGGATAGACATGTACCTAATAGCCCCATATAATTGTTGAAAAATGTGTTTGAATTGTTTTGCCTCTTGAGTAATTATGTTAGACATAACATTTTATACTTAAGAGAGGGTTGTAAGTTGATCGAAAGGCACTTATAGCTATTTATACTCAAGATTAACGAAATTGACATAAAAACTAAATAAATTAATGGAAACAAAGTTTACGAAACTAATAAGTGATTAGTTGCTCTAGGTTGCCTTTTTAATATTTATGGCAGTTAGTTTATTTTAATTTGATTTTGAATTTTATTATCACTTATTTGAATTAAATTTTGATTTTCTCAAATTAATTGAAAATGTAAAATCAATGCTCAACCGAGTTTAGGTACCAAGCCTTCGTTGGGATGATATCTTACTCACTATTTTATTACTTGATACGACTTGTGCACTTGCAGAGTCGAGGATTGCAAATTTTGCACCCATCAAGTTTTTGAAATCACCCCCACACTTGCATCAAATCTTGTCCTCAAGATTTAAAAAAAGAATCAAAACAATATCAAGAAAATCATGGAAGCAAGATTTTAAAGGAAACATTATAAAATTGGAATCAATTCAAATTTTCAAGGATAAAATATTTTTAGAAATATTTTTTACCTTCCAAAAATGCAAGTATCAAGACAATTAATTTGGTAAAGATAAATTCCAATAGAATGCCTCTCACAAGTCAAGTGTTCACACTCTTCTCTTAAGATAATAAAGGGCTTGTGTTTCACTCAATTCCATTTATTGCAACTCATCTACCATAAGCTTGTTTCTCATCTCAATCTCCACTATTTTTATCCAAATGCATAGTCAAATCACAAGGACTTTTAAAGGTTGTAGTAAATGAGGTAAGATAATGAAATGAAAGTGACAATAAATTGAGACTTTAACGAGTGCTAAGTATTTTGATGAGAATATAGAGAATGAAGGATAATTTTTTTAAAAAAAATAATAATAACTCACTATATACACTAACTTTATTCTTTTCACTCTCTAACTTTTTTTCCCCTCTTCTTCCTGTTTTTTTTTCTTTTTTGTATATACCACTTTTCTTTTCTTTTTTTTTTTAAAAAATTTTTTTAATTTTTTTTTCTTTATCTCATTTTTTTCCAATATATATTTCTTTTCTTTGTTTTTTTCACTATTCACACAAATTCATAAAATATTGACTTTCTCTCTCTTTCTTTTCTTTTCTTTTCCTTTTTTCCTTCAGTGACCTCCTGCACTCTTTTTTTTCTCTAAAAATATTCTTTAGCACTTACTAAAGTATGGAAATGTAAGAAAAATGAATAAAAATTGCATTATCTCAAACAAAGGGCTATTTAATACAATTTTCTTTGAAATACAATTTAGGCTTAAGTAGGTAAAACAACGGATTTTAATGGCATAGGTGGGTCATTTGGCTAAAGTAGTTATGAAAATGAATGTCTAAATCATTTTTGTACATGTAAAAGGATTTTAAGCTTTGAAAGAGATTCAAGACAGTTCTAGAGATGAAGTTACAATAAATATACTCCCTCTTGAAATAACACAACTCTAATGATTTTCAACTATTTTTTTTAAGTAGAGATGATATCAACGTAAAAAATTAATCAAAAAAATACTTAAACTTGATCTTTCCTAAATATCAAATTTCTATATTTTTATAATATTTTTTCTTGAAAACATATTTTTATAATATTAAAAAAATTCTATATTTTAAAATTGAAGGGAAAAGTCCCCATTAAAACTTTTATCGGCGAGAAGAACCTGAAATTTTTTTTAGACAAAAAGCAATAATTATGTAATTAGTACATGGAGCAATGTAGGTCTGGCTTAAGTCCCCCTCAACAATAAAATTTTAAATGAGGGATTTTTTGTGTGTGTAAAATTTCGTTTAAACAAAGTAATAGAAAAAGGGTCACCAACAACATAAAACAAATACAAAAGAACATAGAATATAAGTGCCTAGACAGGAAAGTATTATTAATTCTAGTAATATTGATAGGCACAAAATTGTAAGATTCATGGTCCGAGCCAGATAGACTGTTGAGAAAGTGGGGAGTACAGGAGATTTCATAAAGACTAGAAGACTTCTTGAGTTCGATGCCCCCTACTCTATTGTCTACCAACTTTATAGCCCATTCCATGATCTAGCCATTGCTATATTTCAGGGGAGGAATGGATCCTATTTTCGTGGACAACGTTGCTATCTTAGGGGGCTGGGCGTGACTTGCGTGGACCAGGACTCTATTGACTGGCTTCCGTTTATAACTCCTTCCCTTACTGGGTTAGTTTGTTGTTGCTCCTAGATAGACTAGGTCTGGTGACTGCAAGGTTTCTTGGCCAAGATGCTAAATTGGATTTGTTTTGACAATCTGTACCAGCGCAGGATTGGGTTGCTTCCTGGCGATTGGGTTGGTATTGTTACTTTTAAGGGGCGTACACTTTTTCCTCAATTTCTCTAAAAATTAAATAATTTTTAAAACTTATAATAGCTATATATTTTTAAAAAAATGATAAAGGAAGGGTTTAAGCCTATTACGAGTTACATATTACACAAAAGTTGGTATAAAGATCATATTAGCAGTTCAAAGTGTTACAAATGTAGGGGAGAAACCACAACAAAACATTGTTTTTTAAGTGTTAAATGGTGATTATGAAATTAAATATTAGCAAAACATTCTTAAAATTTAATAATTAAATATAATATTTTTATATTTTAGGAAAATATTATATTTTTACATTTTATTCATCTCATTTTTATATTTATGGTACGTTAAAGTATTTTATGGTATACCCATAAATTTGAAGTATTTTTCTCATGCATTGAGCACTTTGAAATAATTTTTTAGTGTGTCTAATACCATAAATTGATTTTTTGTGCATCCAACATCTGAAGTATTTTTCAAGTGTATTCACCACACTAAATTATATAAATCATTAAGAGTAAAATTGCACAAAAAAGTATTTAAAAATATTTTAAGTGCTGTGTGCGGTACAAAATACTTTAAAATATTGGGTGTCCCTAAAAAAATACTTTAAGATTCTAGATACACCATAACCATAACAATAATTTTTTTACTAACATTGTTTGTTTAAATATGTAGAAAGATCGAGTAGAGCCTATATAACACAATTACTTAATTTAAATACTCTATTTTAAAGACCACATATTATTTCTTTGATTTGTTAATTGCGAAAGGAAAATGTTGGAAATGAATACTCGAATTTGATTCTCTGCTCATCAATCAACCTATAAACTTCAGTCTTCAACTTTGGCATTGTTCGTTGACTGATGGTCAAACGAAAGTGAAGGGGAAAAACTTTAGCCTTCATCTATTGTGGCGCAAATTTAGGCGGAATAGTTTATGTGCATAGAGGATTCTTTTAATAATTGAACTATAGATATGGATTATTTTTCATTAAAAGTTTATAAATACACTATTTTGACTAAGTGTGTGTGTGTGTATAATTTGAGTTTACTTCCTTATGCAAGTACTTCCCCCTCCCAGATAGTTTCTCCCATGGTACATACATGGGGGCACTATCTTTTTGATGAATTTTGCTAACTTTTGCTCAAATGAAAGTTGATAATTATACACACACACACACATAGTTTGGGTTTAGTTGTTTAAATTTAGAAACTATATTATCATTTCCTTTTTTTAATCTTATTAACAAAAAAATGCTGACTTTGTGATTATTAAAGGGTTAAGGTACATAAAGCACCTTGAAGTATTTTATTCAGGGGAACCCAACATCTTAAAGGAAATTTTTATATACATCCAGCACCCTAAAGTAATTTTTTATGTGCGTTTAGCACTCAAATATTTTTTGGTGGCTTCAACACCCTAAAGTATATTTTTGTGCATCTAGCACTGTAAAATATTTTTTAGAGCATCTACAATCATGGCACAATAAATACTTTATAGTGCTAATACTCCTGAAAAATTACTTTACGTGCCGGGTGTAGCACAAGTGTAGAACAAATTACTTAGGTTGTTGGATACACCTAAAAAATACTTCAGTGTGCTTGTGGCAATTTAACCCAAAAAATTATAAAATCTATAATAATAAGTCACAATCATATATGAGTTATTATAGATCTCACAAATCTAACTAACTAATAATCATATAATATATTTTTTTACAACAACTTGCTATATATAAATCATGAATAGCATTATATCTCAAACTTTACTATAGGAAGGATTAATAACAATTAAAAGAAGAGAGAGAAGAGAACAAATCAATATGAATGTGGACATTCCAAGGTTAAGGGTAGGAAGGAAATCGAGGGAAAGGGAGGGGAGAAAAAGTTCTTATGTGTTAGCTTTTTTTTTTTATGGACTTTATGAGTTAGTTTTTAAAAAATTGGAGAACTAGAGTTATACATTTTAATAAAGATAAGAAATTAAATAAAAGAGTAAAAAAATAAATTAAAAAATTGTAATCCTACTTCTTTTATTTTTTTAAAAATCTAAGTTATAAAAAATTTTCCTCCCCTCCTCTTCCCTCCAAATTCCTTCTACCATACAACCCCTAAATAATATGTGAACTCACGCAGAGACAAGATAACGAATGGCAAGTGCACATTATGTATTTTATATATCAAGTTCTTTATATTCATTTCATCAAGTTCTCTAATACCATGCGACTAGAGCCGATAATACAGGTTTTAACCGTGGGCTGAGCCCATCCAAACCGAAATATGGGTGGTTTGGGTTTAGAAAAAGTGGGACTGTTTTTAGTGGATCTTTTATACCCGAACACATATAGGCTCAGCCCGTGACGGTCCGGACCGGTGGGCTCATGGTTAACCGTATTTTTCTTAAAAAAAATGTGAAGTCCTCAAATAAGCCCTCCAATAGGCC
>JBAGKO010044478.1:0-10069 GCA_037177275.1 Acacia concinna | reverse complement strand
TAGGACAATCTTTATAATTTGTCCATGGATACAATTATCATAATAAACATGCAAATGTAATGATAATTAAAATTGAAAAAATTCATAAAACATCAAAATGTTCTAAGTATAATGATTGGCCACTAGAGCATAATATCCAAAAGAGGCTTGATAACCATTGGAAACATTCTTCCCATATTGACCATCTCAGAATGTTATCATTGAAAGTAGCCGTTTGAACTTCTGATAGATTTTTCTTTTTGTTTATTGAAGCTTAATACAGGTTTAATCACCTCTAATATTCATATAAACTTGATTAGTAATTATTAGGAATGAATAGGAACAATATAATCAATGTTTATATGAGTTTTGTGAAGAATCATGAAATACGATGCAGTGATTAAAATTTTTGCACAACATCCCTATGAGATCACTCAAGTAATTATGCTAGTGATGGAGTTGTATCACTCGAGTGAGCATGATCACTCAAGTGATCTTTACTGATCACTAAAGTGATTTGAAAGTGATGCCTTTGTCACACGTCACTTAAGTGACCACTTGGGTGATCAATCCAATTAACTCCAAATTAAGAAAATGACTCATCTCTTGAGAGCTCTTTAAGTCTTCTTTCCAATGCAACAATAAGCACCTCAAACTTTGTTGGCTTCTGAAAGTTATAATAAGAAGAGTGACTACTGCTTAGGAAATGGTTTCATACTTAACCAATACATTTTGATTCTATATCACTTTCATCTGACCTTCAATAAGCTTTCTTCTTGCTTCTCTAAAACACCCAATAAGCCTACTATCATATGTAACAAATTTTAGATCTGGTTTGCAGGAGAACTCCTTAGAATATCATACCTATATTGGAATAGCATGTACAATTCTATTGTCAATTTCAAAGATACATATCTCCTTCCTCTGAGATGATTTGAGCTTGCTACTTGTTTCTATGTGTCTACTCTAAAGTCTAGTTTTATATGAAACAAGTTTCACTTCAATAGGATGTGTATTGTAGAAATTATGACCAAAATATCAAAGCTCTATTTTGCTAGGTAAAAATAGAGTATAACATAGAGGTAATCACTTGAGTGATATGAGGTCACTTGAATGATCCAAGATTCATCACTAGAGTCGGCACAAAAGTGATCATTTTGGTGGAAATTGCCTAACATATGTATTAATCATTTTTAGCTTCAATTTGGCCCATTATAACCTTCATTTGAGCATAGAAACATCTAATTTCAACTCTATGATCTTGAATCTTGATATTCTCCATATATCTTTCAAGTCCTTCTTTATTTAATCTCTTCTCCTTCTTCTTGAACATTCAGCACACTCTTCCTTATTTTTCTTTGAGAAATATCTTCAATCTTTTTCTTCTTTATCTTCCTCTTAATCCTTCTTCATAATCCAATTTGATAGTTTCTTGTTTCTTTGAATGAAAGTTGTTTCTTCTTCTTTTTCCATTTTTTTTAGATAATCCAATTCAATAACTTACTTCTTTGCTTGACTTCTTCTCCCATAGTTGATAACTTCATTTTTCAACCTCTTCTTTTTCTTCATCTTGATCATTCTCCATACTCCAACTTGATGTCTTCTTCCTCTTCTTGAATAAACTTTCTTCCTTCAATCTTTATTCTTTGTCTTCTTCCATTTGATCATTTCTTCTCTCTTGACTAATCTACAATGCATTTCACATTAAATATAATAGTTCCTCAATGTAGGAGGTAAATGCATGATGCAACTTTTTGCTCCTTGATATTTGGCATTTATATTTATATTTGACATCATCACAACTAATCATATGTATAACATGTCATTCACCACTAAGATTCATTTGAATCTCATTCTAATTCAAGTTTATTTAGCGAGAGTAAGCGGCTCCCAAGGCAAGGAGGGAGATAATGGATACTGAGAGTCTGGGTTTAGTTCAAGAGGCACTTTGTATATCTGTTGTTTTGTTTAGTTTTTGTAGTAATATTGTATAAACGTAAGTACTATATATATATTAGTACCTTTCTATGATATTTTTGCTCACCTATTAAACTGCACTTAATTACTATGATAAATGTTGAAATAAATAAGGGGTTTGACAAGTAATGCAATGGAAATCTTTCCAACACTTGTTCCTTTTATGTGGAATGGCTGAAAAGCACCTCTTTGATACTTCCAACACTAACATTTTTTTAAGAAACATCATCTTGAGATTTCGATTACCAATTTATAGTTTTTTTATATAAACATAGATGAGAATGTGGGAAGATTCAAGGAAATATTTAAACTGTAGTACCTCATTAATTGGGGGATTGTGGATTATTACAAAGTTGGATAGATCTAAGCCAATATGAACACTCTGATTGTTGGCCATTCAAATTCTACTCTAATGACGTCATCCTTCCACAAAATTGTACCCTACAAGATTCCATGGCTAAACACACACGCGCACAAAAGAAAAACAAAGAACAGGAAGCCATTTCATAATACAAAAATATAAGGGTGAGGTGCAAAAATAGGAAAAAAGTTTTGCACTAGTAGCAGCCAACATAATTATCTTTTGTTGGGTGAAAAATAGTAATAAATATTTAAAAGTGGTGCAAATTTAGAAATTGCCATTAACTAGGCCTAGCAACTGTTTTTTTCACCCAGGTAGTACGTGGGCCCTACTTAACGGGTGTTTAGAGTAATTAATGGAATTTCTAAATTTGCACCACTTTTTAATGTTTATTACTATTTTTGCACCATACAAAAGATAATTCCTATTTTTGCACCTGGTGCAATTCTTTATTCATATTTTTGAACCTTCACCCAAAATATAATTACATAGATCTAATGGAAGAAACTTAATGGGTATATATGGATGTAATTAAATCAGAGAGAGAGAGAGAGAGTTACTTCTTGAACACCTTTCACCAACTCAGAGGAACGATGAGAATGGCGCAACTAAGGGAGGCTTAAGAAACTTTCGAGGAGGTGGCAGGTGCAAGAGAGGAGTCAAAGGAGGAAGAGGGTTGTTAACACAATAAATTTGATAATATGAGGTGTGTAAAAGGGTTTTAAAAACCCTTCCACATCCCTAAGTGAAATTAGGGCCAAAGAGCCTTTTTGGAGTCCCTAATTATTTTACCTAGCCTTTGGCATCCCTACTATTATTTAGGAAGCTGAAGCCTCTTGGTGTCCATTTTTATTTTAGGACACAAACAATGAAAAAAAATCCCATAATTACCAAAATGCCACAATGAAATTTACTTCTTACTTTCCTCTTTGAAAAAATGAACCTTTTAGAGGACATAAAATCCATGTTCTGTAGTAGAGATGACTTGAGCAACCAACAAGAATCTTCGAATGCCAAGTTGAACAATGTTTGTCTAATAAGATTGATGGTATTACATCCAAGGTTGAGCAACAATAAGTGATATACAATAATCTTGTCTCTTCTATGACACAGTTAGTTGGTGCCTTAAGTAACTTACAGTTAGTACCTTGGCATCTAACACTATGTTGAACCCCAACAACATAAAATCTTTAAATGCTATATCACTAAGGACTAGGAAGCAAGTTTACTTTGAAGATAGTAATAAAGAAGTGGGTAAATAAAGTGGGTCTAAAATCTCTCCTACACATGAGCTAGAAGAGGAAGAGGATACAATAAAGTGCTCAACACAATAATACTTCCCAATGAGATAGTTCACATCACATGAATGCCAATTTCAACTTGGGTGGGTAAATGGAAAGTGAATGCCTCAAAGATGGTAGCAAAGGGTATAAGGTGATGCAAAGGTTTTTTTGGGTAAATAGGTATGAAAATAAATGCCTTTATCTTCTACATAGGAGTTCAAGTGTATATGGGCCTCAAAATAAGGATTAGTTAGAACCTAGAGATATGCAAATAAATGAAAGTCTCTCAAATAGTTAAAAGAATTATGAAGGAAGCTCAAATCCTCACAAATGTGCTTTCCAAGTTTTACACACATCATAACAATCCTCAAGTTCCACCTAGTGATGCCAGTTTCCCAAAATTTTGGTGTGAACCCACAAGGATAAGATCACATGAAACCACAACCATTTGAAAATGTACTCACCCTAAGAATGCTAAACACAGATCTGTAGATCCATTTAAATCCTTGAGCATGAAAGAACAATGACCTAAGGCTCCATTTAGTATGAGGTAATGAATCTTAATGGATTGAGATAAGGATTGAGATAGGGATTGGGAGAAGGGTTGAAGTTTAAAATAACGTTTGGTACATAGTAATAATTGGAGGTATTGCTGAAATTAATTTTATTTTATAATTAATGATAAATTTTAGAAAGACTATTTTGTCCTTAAAATGTAAAATGGTAAATATGGTCCTACTTAAAAATCAAAGGTTGGGAATCAATCACAATTAGATAAATTTGGTTTTAAATATGTGATTTCTTCAATTAAATATTAGAGATATTGTGTGAAAGAGATTTTGTTATGTTAAAATTATGAAGGTTAATTTTGTTCGAAAAATATTTTAACTAAGGATACTTTTGTCTTATAATTTTACAATCCTAGGATTGAAAACTCAATACCGGGGGAGGTGGCTTTGGACTAATCCCACATTCGTGGTAATGTCAATCCCTAGATATTGTCATTCCCTCATACAAAAAATTTAAATAGCCAAATCCCTCACCCATTTCCTATACCTACCCCCATTACCTCATACCAAACGGAGCCTAAAGTGTTGAAAGGCGCCACAAGGTTGATCAAGCTGTGGTAAGTATGTTAGTTCTAAGAAAAACCTTAGAAAAAATCCACTCTCAAGAAATAAAAGTACAAAAATGCAACTTTTCATTCAACAATCAAGTCTTGATTCATGAAAAAAAATTACAAAAAAGCGTAGCCTTCTTAAATAGTCAACAATAGGGAAGCCTAACACTAAAATCCTAGTCATTGATGCTTAATGATGATTGATTATCTTGATCAGCACCATTCCTGGTGTAAACCCACAAGGAAAAGATCCCACGAACCCAAAAACAATCTAAAATATATTCACCCCAAGAAAACCAAATATAGATATGGACATCCTCTTGAACCCTTGAGTACGAAAGAACAAGGACCCCAAGTGTTGGACGATGCCACAAGGTTAATCAAGCCTTGATAAGTCTCCTAGTTCTAAGAAGAACCCTAGAGAGAATCCACTATCAAAAAACAAGATGCAAAAATGAAACTTTTCATTTAACTATCAAGTTTGCCTCATTACAAAAAACCGTAGCCTTCTTAGGGCAGCATAGAATTAAAATCCTAGTCATTAATGGCTAAAATGATGCCTTAATGATGATTGGTTATGTTGATTGGCACCATTCAAGCCTAAAGAAATAAGAAAACTACTTAATCTTTTCAAGAATAAATCAGCTACGTAAAAATAGGAAACAAATCATACTTCTAAAACATGTTTTAGCCAAAAAAAATGCCTTATTTAATGCAAATAAAAATAGGAAAGTTTCCTAAAATGAATTAAACCCTAATAAATGGATGAGGACATCTTCTAGATGCTTCTTGAATTATTTTGGACATGATTATGCTCCCCCTCCAAGGCACATGTTTGTCACATGGTATTTTAAGTGAATTCTTCAATATGGACTGCACATGGGCCTTGTATATCATTAAGAGAAGAAAGAAGAGTATACCTTCTTGACAATGCATCAGTAGCAACAACATTCTCTTTACCTTTTTGGTATTTGATGACATATGGAAATGTCTCAATAAATTCTAGCCACCTTGCATGTCTGTTGTTCAGCTTACCTTGCCTTTTAATTTGCTTTAAGGATTGATAATCAATGTGAATCACAAATTGTTTTGGCCAAAGATAATGTTGCCAATTCTCCAATGCTCTTTTGAGTACATAGAGCTCTTTGTCATACGTTGGATACTTCAGGGCTGCTCCATTTTAGATTTTCACTAAAATAAGCAATTGGCTTTCCATCCTGCATTAAAACAACTCCTATCCCAATTCCAAGTGCATCACATTCAATCTCAAATGTTTTGCTAAAGTTAAGCAATACTAAAACAAGTGCAGAACACAATTTATTCATAAGTTTAAGGAATGCATCATCTTGTGTTTTATACCATTTAAAACCAACAGATTTTTTTAATGACTTTAGTGAGTGGTGCAGTAAGGGTGCTAAAATCCTTCACAAAACGCCTATAAAAATTAGCCAAACTATGAAAACTTCTGACCTCATTTATGCTTTTAGGAGTTAGCCATTCTTTTATAGCTTTTATATTTTTCCTCATCAACTTCTATTCCTTTAGTACTCACCATAAAACCAAGGAACACAACTTTATCCATGCAAAAATCACACTTTTTCAGATTTGCAAATAGTTTTTCCTTCGACAAGACATCAAGCACACAATGCAAATGATTGAAATGTTCATCCAGATTCTTGCTATAAATCAAAATATCATCAAAATAAACCACAACTAATTTTCAAATGGAAGTAGGCAAAACATGGTCCATTAATCTCATGAAAGTGCTAGGTGCATTAGTTAGCCCAAATGGCATAACTAACCATTCATACAAGCCATGCTTTGTTTTGAAAGCAGTTTTCCACTCATCCCCTTCCCTCATTCTAATTTGATGGTATCCAGATTTTAAATCAATCTTAGAGAAGATAATAGAACCATGCAATTCATCAAGCATATCATCTAATCTAGGAATGCGATGGTGATACTTTACAATGATATTGTTGATAGCTCTACAATCAATACACATCCTCCTACTTCCATCTTTCTTTGGCACTAAAAGTACATGAACTGCACAAGGACTCAAACTTTCCCTAACTATCCTTATTCCTAAGCTCTTCCACTTGCCTTTGAAGCTCTTTTGTCTCTTCAGGATTGATTCTATATGTTGGCCTATTAGGAATTGTTACTCTTAGATGAAATCAATTTGATGTACAATTCCCCTAATAGGTAATCCAGGTGAAATTTCTTCTAGGAACACATCATCAAATTCCTACAATAAAGAACCAACAACACCACTAGGAAAGAAAGAGTTAATGCCATTAGTATTCAAAAAGGACTCCTTGTAAACAAGGAGAAGCAAATGTGTTTCATTCAGAAAAGCACTTCCCACTTCACTTTCCTTTGCATAAAAACTCATTTTCTTCCTTTCTTTTCTCTCCTCACTCTTTTCTTTTTTTGAACTTTTAGTTTTTCTCTCTTTTCCACTCTCTTCTCTTTTTGATGCTTCCCTCTCTCTTTTCTTATTTTCTAAATCACTCTTTTTCTTATCTCTCTCTTTTCTACTTGAGTCGATCCTCATATACTGTTTTGGAGTCAATGGTATAAGAGTAATGGGTCTTTTGTTCATTAAAAAGGAATATCTATTTGTTAACCCATCCTTCTTTACTTTTCTATTAAACTCCCAAGGTCTACCCAAAAGTATATGTGCAGCACGTATGGGAACAACATCACATAATATCTCATCACAATATTTTCCAATTGATAAGGCAAGTGGAGGATTAAATAAATCATATGAAAATAATAACATTTTTGCCCATAAATCAACAAAATGCAATCTTGAAACATTTAGTCCTCATAACACAAATATCATGCACTTTGATAGTAAATGTATGCAATTTCCTTGTAAAATACCCCAGAAAACCATGTAAATATTTTGTCAGATCACTTTCCAAACTACAACTGTTGCACCCCTTAAAGGGAAGAGGAAGGCGTACATGAAAAGAACTAATGTTGATCCTGAAGTAAACATACAGTTGAGCTCTGCATCTGTCTCACCTCCCAATGATCGCTTGCTAAAGGTTGTTAAGCAAGAGAAGTAGATGGTCATTGTGTCATGTATTTTGGACTTAGTCAATGTTTGACTGTGTCAAAGTTGTGTTATGTGACAGCTTTTATTCACATGCACAACTACTGTTATCAATTTCTTTTTAATTCCAGTCAAGTCTTCCCAATTTTAGTTGTACTTTGTTTGTTTGTCTTTATCTACATTGTTCCCTGTTATGTTGTCTGTTCAATATAATTAGTTTAGTTTCTAGTCTCTTTTATGTTCTAGCCAATATAATATCTAAAATAATATTCAATAAAAATTGATTTGAGTAAGATAATTAATCATACAATTGTTTTAACACTAATTAGAGTAAAGTCTTAATCAGTGTCTCAACTCATTGTGGTGAAATCATTTAAATCATTTTCTATTGTATAACAAATAGAAGGATATTATAACATGTATACTGAACTCAGTATGTTGAAAATGACATCTTGGATGAAGTAGAAAATGATAGTTTTATAAAAAGAAGGCTACAAAGTATTATGGCATAAACACTAACATATTATTCAAAAAAATACATGCGTGTCGGTCAAAGTAAGGAAAATGCCAACGAATTTCATAATTTGTTTGGAAAAAAAAAAGCTTCACCTTTACATCAGCAAAACAACTTTTCTCAAGTTTTGATGAACACAAAAAATACACCTTTTTTATTAGTACATACACTAACAGACAACATCATGAAGTCTACCTCTACTCATAGCCTTGTATATAAATAACAAATTCATGTTTGTTTCGGTCAACAGTTGAACATAGTGAACATCAATTCCTTTAAAATATTTATATATATATAACCATTTATTGTCCATTTTATTAGTTGTCACCAAAATATCTCCTCATCACACTATCAACTTCTCTTACCATCATTAATTTATTCTTATCTTCCAACACTCCTTTATCCTTCAATACGTCTTCTTCATATCGTACAAACCTCCTTCTTCCATTTTTACAGCAACTCGGCACAGTCAAATGCCCTCATCTTTTTTCCTTTTTTTTTGTGACAACATCCTGATTGTTTCACTACAGGTAAGAATCTTCCTCATATTTCTTAACGTTAGCTTACTGTTTTTCTGAAGAGAATGGTACATTACTGCGTAGATGAAAATGGAAGAGGAGAACACGAAGAACACAACATCACAATTATCCAATAAAGAAAATGCTCACCTTCCTACATGCAGTAGACATAGCAAAGATTTTGAGGCAGGTAAAGCTTATACACAGTAGTCACATCATCTCTCCTTATATGATTAGATATTGGTAAACATTATTATATTTTTCACTTCTTGACATGACAAAGATCATTCATTTTCAGCCATGAGCTATCAAGCACCATTAGATGAACTTGGTCTTAAGGGAGTGTGCAAGATGACTCCTTTAGTACCTACACTTGACTTAAGCGTTCAAAACAATATTTGTGTTAACTCTCCAACTCAAGCACCATTGCAAAATTTCACGCAACCTTCTGTAGTTCGAAGTCCTACTACTATGAACATCCCAAGGAAACCTCCAAGAAAATGAAGGATTTTGCATGATTTAAAAAATATTGCTTCAGACTTATCAAACCACTTTTTGGTTAATCCACCATCAGGTTATCATTGAAGCACTTTATCTACATTGTTCTTTGCAAGTTTATGTATATTGTAGTTAGAACGATTATTTATGTATAGGTGTTAGTTCTGATAATGGCCAAACTTTACATCCTCATATAAATGACAACCTACCACCAATTGACCAAGTGTTTAAGAGAAAAAGTGCTAGATTGAAGGTCATTCTTAATATGACAGAAAATGTCCAAAAGCCTACCTACTTAAGTATAGAACAATCTAGTCAGTTTTTTGTTCATGCCTTAAACCAATTTCAACTTTTCAAGCTTTTTCAATTTATTATTATAATGATATGCCTTGTCCGTAATGCCTTTTCCTTTATGTATGATTCAAAAGGTGCTCATACACCTCTTATGGAAAGAGACAATCCAACTAAGAGCAATAATAGCGTCAATAATGCAAAGTCAAATTCCAAACAAGGAACCTCAAATGGTCATGGATATCATACAAAAATATGGAGTAATTCATATTCGATAAGATTAGGTAATAGTTTTTGTATATATTGTCTTTAACAATATCCAATGTCTTTCTCTTGTGTAATATATAGGCTGTTTTTTACATTTAATTACAATAGTAGAGAATCCAGTTACATGATTAATCATATAAGGTTTTTATTTGTTAATGACATCGATTTGATTTTGTAACACAATTTTATTATAATTC
>JBAGKO010044457.1:0-10070 GCA_037177275.1 Acacia concinna | reverse complement strand
TTATTTAAAACAAAATTAAAATATTATGTTTATTTTATTTGTTAAAAACTTTCAATTATTTTTTCCCCTTTACTTTTTTTTGTAGTGGTTTTTAAACCGCTGCAAAATATTTAATTTTGGCACCCTCTAGTGCCATTTTTTAAATAAATTCTCATATATTAATAGCGATTTTAGGAAAACCGCTACCAATATTTTCGCTCCAAAATTTAAATTTTCCTTAATTCGTGCCATTTTTTTATATTAAAAACCGCTACAAATTTTCAAGACAAATTTCAAATTTTTCCCGTCAAATTTTTTCACATTATTTACCCCAAAAAAAATTTGACAAAATTTTTTTCCTTTATAGTGGTTTACTAATCGCTACAAACTTTTCAACTTTACAACGGTTTAATCGTTACAAATTAGTAACGGTATTTGACCAATGAGTAATGGTTTTCAAAAACCGCTACAAAACGGTTTGCGACATACGATTTTGTAGCGGTTTTGTAAACCGCTACTAATGTTATTTGTAGCATCTAAAATCGCTACAAATCCTACATTTTAACTGCTACAAACACATTTTTTTTGTAGTGATGGGGTTTTTGTCGTTCCCTCAGTCCGTGTTGTGTGACAGAAGCATAGATTCTTGCTATCAAAACGGATGGGGTATGGTAAGCTTTCAATCTTTACTGACTCTATGGACGCATGCAACATTCTCATGAGGGATTGCTCAGTTGACCATCCTCTGAGGGAAATTGTTGTGAAGACACGAGATATGTTGTACGAGGAATGAGATGTTCAACTCCATCAGACTAAGAGAGAAATTATTGCTTGTGTTGATTTTATGGCTAGACAGAGACATGACCAAGATAGCACCGTTTCATTGGTCCACTCGGTGCCTCCAGGATATGCGGATCTATTTCTTAATGATCTGTGTTTCTATTGCAGAACATGATTGGCTGGACTAATAGTATATAAAGTCTAGTCAACTATGTATCTTCTATTTCAAGCTTTGCTTGCCCTTTCATGATAGAGAGAGAGAGAGAGAGAGAGAGAGAGAGAGAGAGAGAGAGAGAGAGAGAGAGAGAGAGAACAATATTTCACATTTGGGCTATATATATGGATCTCCCCTCTCACGATGATCCTACTTCAAGTATCAAATTACAGCATATGGTTGAAGCTTCCACTTCTTATGGAGATTTTGAAATACGGCCGAATGGTGAGTGCTAAATCATCTTGAGATATCAATATGTTCCATATGCCCTTGTTGAAGAACATATCCACCAATGGCCCATTCAAAAAGGCAGAGTCCTTATTGGAACTCTTCTTTCGACAACATCTACATGGAACACAAGTAAAATATTATTCCATATATAAACTTAACATCAATGTTTTTTAGATTGATCATGTTTTCCAAATTATGTAGAAGAGAGTAGCAAGATCAGAAAGAAAGATTTATTAATGTAATATATTGATATAGATAAAGTAATGTTAGACTCGTCACCTTTGGTATTCTGTTGATCTGATAAAAAAGATGTACCATTGTTCCCAAAATTGAAGCTTCCTTTGAAGTCATGCTAAGAACTTCTAATTTGCCTTTTCTATTGGATTTACTCCTATGTAGTATGTATAATGAAATGTTGTGGCTAGGTTCTTGTATATATATACAATTGAAGGTGTGCTGACACAAACATGGGGTATAATGTTCAATAAAGAAATGGTGATTTTGAAAAGGGAGAAACTTTGTGCTAAATTGTTAGTTTTAAGTGCTGTGTTTAATTAGTTTATGAAATATGTGGGCAGAATTTTATCAATTCTCTGTGCTGTATTACTGTGTTTATGGTATCTGTGGGCGAAGTCTATGTATTCTGTGTGCGGTAGAGTTATGACATTATAGTACTGTTTAAGTTGAAAGTTGCACAATATCAAAATTTTAAAAAAGTGACAGCTAATTAATTCCTGTAAACACACATGATTGACATGAACTATAGTAATTATTATTATAAATTTACTGATGCATGAACTTCAAGAAACAAACATTAATGTCTGAATAATTTTCATAAAAACTTATCTGAAAGTTTGAATAAGATGGTGATTTAAAAAAGATCTCATTTTATGGTAAAAAAGTGAGCATAAGGATATGAGAATTTAACTATAAACATATGTAAAGGAATATTTTTAATAGATAAAATATATTTATAATAAGATAAGAAATAGTTGTGTTTTGATTTTGTGCACAGAATAAATCAATGTACTCGAGAATTTTAGTTGGCAAAAAAAGTACTTAATTGGGTGAATGAGAAGCTCTTAACAAGACCATTCAAAAAAAGCAGAGTTTATAGCTTGGTGAAGCTTCCACTTGTGAAGTTTTTGAAATAGGGCAAAGAAAGCAAGTTCTTAACGAGCTTGAGATTTTGTTGTTCAATATAGCCTTGGATAAAGTGAAAACACCCTTCGCCCTCGAAGAACATCCATCAAAGGCCTATTCAAAAAAAGTAAAGTTCTTATTTGAACTTTTCCTTCGAAAACATCTACGTTGATCAGACGAGTAAAATGTCATTCTATACATAAAACTTAATATAAGTTTTTGTGTAGATCATGTTTTCCAAATTATGTATTGTTGAAAGATCAGAAGAAAAGATAAATCGTAAAGTATTGATTTACTAGAGATAAAATAATAGCATTAGACTCACATTTAGTACTCTGTTGATTTCATAATATGATTCTACCTTTGTTCTTAGCATTGAAACAAACATATTTGTTGTATAATCGGTAAGAAACAAACAAGCTAGGGTCAATAATTTCCAAAAGAAAGTTATTTAAAATTTTGAATGAGTTTGTGATTAAGATATTCTTATTTTATATAAAAAATATAAGTTGAGGGATGTGAGAAATTAAATATAACTACATGAAAAACATATTTTTAATAAATATTGATTTATAACTATTTGACTTTGTGTATTAAACGAATGAATGTACTTAGTAATACTATAGGAAATAAAATATATATATTTCACATTATATATTAGATAAAGATAATAAAACATAGTCCCTAAATCAAAATCAGAACAGTTGTTTTATCCTTGAAAACATCACACAGATATTGGAAGCAACATATGAGAAGGGTGTAGTCCTGAAACTAAATCATACAGTTTATTATATAATATATGTGCGCACACGTTTGTATAGATATATCTTTTGAAATGAATTTGAAAGTCTTGTTTTGTCTTTTTTAAAACGTCTACAAACTAACATGTTATCATCACTCATGTCAAAAACCACAAATTTATATTTCTTTTTATGCATATATGATATAAAACACAAATTCAAATTTCAAGATGCACATATATTGAAAGAGGCGAAAACCCTTTATGCTCTAAGCCTCACAACGAGTTCTATTCTCAACTCTCAAGTCCAAAGTGGTGGTTTAGTGATAGCTTGAATAAATTGTAAGGAAAAAAAAAAAGAAGATCACATGGTCGACAATTCTTATGAAATATTTCTTTAGAGTACTCCACAAGTGCATGCATTTTGCATTTAATTCAAGTATGTAAATGATGACAAGAAAAATTTGGCAACTTGATTAATCGTCCCTTAATAATTTTGGACATGATACACAATTGTTTTGGCAAAGGGTCAAAATGAATCAATTCATATACAGCAGGACAAAAAAAAAAGAATTAATTGAGCATACGAGAATGCATGTTACATATACATGAATACAATGGACCCGTTTTGGTTGGTTAAGTTATTAAACCACCAGTACTTAATGTAGCCATCTAATATTTAATTGAGTTGGTCTTAATTCCGAATGTAAGATTTGTTTTTGGGTAAAAGTGTAAATTTACTTTGGGAGTATTCACTTTGGAGCACATTTGCTCTAAAAGTTTCAACTGGAGTAATTTTGCTTCAGAAGTTTCAGAAGTAGGGGAATTTTGCCCCTGTCATTAGTTGACTAAATATGTTGAGCTGACCGTCTATAGGTCATCTACTTTATTTTTGTTAAGATAATAATTTGTTTTTGAAGTTTTAAATCCATTAATTTTGACTATTAGTTAACAAAATATGTTGAGCTGGCAGTACATAGGTCATCCAGTTTATTTTTGCTAAAGTGAAATTTGTCTCAAAAGTCTATCTGTCATCTAATTCATCTTTTTTAAAAGTTATATTTAAAATCTCTAGGATAAATTTTCATCTTAGCAAAAATATAGTGAACTGTTAGCTCAACATATTTGGTCAACTAGCGGTCAACTAATGGCAGGGGCAAAATTGCCCCACTTTTAAAACTTACGAAGCAAAATTGCTCTAATTGAAACTTCTAGGGCAAATGTGCTCGAAAGTGAATACTTTTAAGGTAAATTTGCACATTTATCCTTTATTTTTTATACTTATAATTTATTTTTTTAAAATTTATCCATTTTCATATTCCCTGGTATAAGTGAGAGAAGGAGAATCTAGGAAGATGATTAAGGCATTTAAAAAAAAGTCATATATATTATAATTGACTTACCTAAATTCCTTAATTTAATCAAATAATTTTAAAATGTCTTATATTAAGAACCATATGAGTATTAAACTTCGATAATCTTCGGCTCAACAAACTAACATGTTATTTATTGATCAGATTAACCGCAAATCTATATTATTTATACATGATATAAAATTTAATTATAAGAAGTGACACCATTCATATGCTATATAAACAATGTAAGTTATCCCGGGAAGCGTACTTGTTCCTTTTTTGGGGGAGTAACCTTAACCCCGTTTAGTCTGACAATGATTAGGCTCAAGTCCAAAGTAACTCGGGATACTCTAGATTCAGTAAAATAAAAGACGGGATCTCATACCTAATTCAAGTCTACAAAATGATATCAAGAGTCAATAGGTAACTGATTTCATTAATTTCTCCCAAATTAATCATTCAGTGCGTACGTTTATTAGCGGATTTCCACCATAGCATGCAGAGAAACTGAGAGCACGCATCTATGTCTATGTATGAATAATGTTTTGATTATATATATATATATATATGTCAATACTTTGTGCATTTTAAGAAGCCGTGAACGCAAGTGATATACCATATAAAAATTAGTTGTCTCTCTTTAAATATTAGTTGTATAATCATTTTTACCTTAAAAATGCAAAAACAAAAGAAGTGACCTATACAGTAATACAGTTCTTTGTGTTCTCTCATATTTTATATAATTAACTGATAAGATATATAATGAAATGAATAATGAAAGTTAAATTATTTGGAAAGCGTCTTGATCTATTCTCTGCATCTGGACACAACAGCTAGCAATTCGAAGATGATATAAATATCGTAGGTAAGGTTTGGCTTGACAGTTTGATATAACTATCATTGTTTACCTTTCTTGTTCATCTAATTAAACTAATTCAATAAAAACCATAAATTTTATTGTGTGTAATCCAGTTTTCTTCATCCACATGTATACTTCAATACATCTAGAACGCAAGCAAAACTATGGAAGTAATTATAGAAAACCAGAGATATCTACATAGAGAGAGAGAGAGAGAGATTTGTATGGTTTGATGTATAGAGTATATAACGTGAATGTGATTTACTTTAGGCGGTAAAGTCATGTCCTGATGAAGCTAGCTAGCCTTATCCATAATACTATGAATATACCGTGTACTTTGATTAAATGAATTCAATCTTCGATATTCTCAACAGATTTGTCCTTCCTCGTTGATCCAACTCTTGAAGCAGTCTCAATATGTATATGTTGGGCTTTTGAAATGTGGACAAATGAAATTTTTTTTTTCTTCAATATGGCCTTGAGGGACATAGAAGACTCTCGTTCTCCTCTTCAAGACATTCCGCCAAAGGTCCATCCAAAAAGGAAGAGTCAACTTCTTTGCTTCACTTACTTTTTTACCTGCTTCTGCATCACAAGTGTTATGTTTGGCTTACCTTTTGGTATTTCATTGATTTGACAATCAGGCTGCGCCGTTATTCTCAGCATTGAAGTTTCCTTTGAAGTCATATACTAAGCCTTCTAATTTGTTTTCATAGCTGATTTGCTCACATGTAGAATGCGAGTTGAGATATTGCGATTGGATTCCTATATATAGTTGAAGGTATGTGACGTAAACACGTGGTATAATAAAGAGACGTTGGTTTTGAAAAGTGAAAAACTATGGGGTGAATTTCGCTAATCCTGTGTTCTGTGCTATTGAATTTGTGAAACATGTGGGCAAAATTCTATGCGTTGTATAGATGACATTCGTGGGCAAAAGCTTGCCAATTCTATGTGTTGTTGTGTTATATGTATTACAAAACTACTTTTAAGCTGAAAGTCACATAATATTAAAAATAAGATATAAGTAACTAGATTACAGCTAATTAATTTCTCATATTCACATATATAATATTATAAATTAATTATGATAATGATTATTACAATAAATTAGATATGTTTTGTATAAACTGCAAGGTAATACAAACAAGGAGTCTATAATTTCCAGAAAATAATTATATAAATTTTAAACATGATTGTAATTAATTATTTTATAGCAAAACTAAAGTACAACGATATGAAAAATTAAACATAACTATATGCAAAACATATTTTTAATATATAAAATTGATTTATAAGATAATAGTGTGTTGTCTTTGCTTTTGTCTATTAAAGAATGTACTTAAGCTTTTGATACGAAATAATATAAGTATTTTCCATAAAAACCAAAACAATTATTTTATCCTTAAAAGATATATATCACACAAAAATAGGAAGCAAAATATAAAATATGTATTCTAAAATCAAACCAGACCCTCTCTTTCTCTATATATATATATATATATATGCGCGCGCGCACCCCTTTTGAAACAATACATACTAATTAAATTTAAAAGTATAATTTTATCATATTAAACATGGCTATACACTGACATGCTATATATATATATAACCTGTACTAACATGCTATTCACTCGTATCAATAACGATAAATTTGTGTGTATTTTTATCTATGTATGATAGGAAATTTATAACAAAATCACGTTGTTTAAAAATTATATATAAACTATAAAAATTTCTTTTTAATTAGAGTAGTACTCCTCAAACTGGATCTTATATTTAGAACAAGCATAATTTTATTGGGAAAGTGTTGAAAATAGTTATGAGTGACAAGAACGTGTATCACCATAAATACTATATATCATTTTGGTTGGTAATTTGATAATGGCATTAAAAATTGTATACCTATTTAATATATACATAATATAATTTATAAAAATTAAATCGTTGATAAGTTATCAATAATATAAATTATTTCTTAGGATACTTTCAAATACATGGATTTGACATCCAATTCAACCACATAAATTATGACAATTCAAAGAATTTGGTAACTTCTTTGAAGTACATCACCATGATTTGTTGTTAATGGATTTTCGCTGTAGATCATACTTCCATCATCTTTAGTAAAGTTATCATACATTCATACTTCCATCATCTTTAACGTACTCAATAAACTAACATATTATTTATTTAATGGGATTAACGGCTAATTTATATTTTTTTTTCTATATATAATATAAAATTTAATTATAAGAAGCGACGGCATTCATAGATTATTAAAATGGAACTTATTTCTTAGGCAATAAAAGAATAAGGAAAATTGCAGCTAGGTCCCAATTAACAAACTTTATTACAATTAAGTCCCACAAAATCATCTAATTGTGGCGATATCCTAAGAGACCTGGATGCAATTATTTCGAAAAGCAAAATGACTTATTTGTCCAAATTCAATTAAATTGAATTAGAAGGGAATTTGTGTATTAGGGCTTGCAACTCTTCATTCTCATAACACTCAATCAGCATTGCATAGATTGGTGGTTGGTGATGTCACATCGACTGGTAGTTAGCAGTCTCGTAGCTACAAGCATTGGCCAGCTATCATATGGTAGTTGCCTCTTTCAGTGCCGCATTGTCTTAAGTTCATGATTCTCTTTTAGTGGCAAGATTCTTGCGACTCTCTGTTCTCTCACACACCGAAATTCTATCCTAGCGTTGCATCGTTTGGTGGTTAGCGTGGTGTCGTAGCTGCAAGCATCATCCAGTCATCATCTATCTAGTTGTTACCTATTTCTTAATTGCATCGTCTTAACTCATTATGTTCTTTCAAAATTATGCATCACATTTTGACAGGTTCTAACAAGTTAATACAACTTTTGAGCATATGATGAGACGTTTTGAGCATAGAATGATAAGTCTTGTTATTTTCCAAAAAAAGAAAAAAAGAAAGAGAGACATAAGGAAAGTTCATCTGCGACATGAACGAAACATCAATGGATTATTATATTGTAAGAAGTGTTAATGATTATATTAATATATGACATCCTAATGTAAATAATCAAAACCATCAAAATTACACAGCACATTTTGATAGGTTTTAGGCATGTTAATAACAACTTTTGAGCATTTGTTGAGACATTTTGAGTATAGAATGATAAGTTTTGTTCTTTTCCAAGAAACATAGGAAAGTTCATTCGTGACATGAAGGAAGCATCGATGGATTATTATATTGTGATGAGTGTTAATAATTATAATAATATATGACTTCTGAATGTAAATATCAAAATTACGCAGCACATTTTGACAAGTTCTAGACAAGTTAATAACAACTTTTGAGCACATGATGACACGTTCTAATTAAATTTGGGTAAATTAGTCATTTTGCTTTTTAAAATAATTGCATCCATATCCCTTAAGACATCACCGCAATTATGTAATTTCGTCAAAATATAATAAAGTTTATTAATTGGACTTAGCTGGAATTTTCTTATAAGAATATACAGACATCTCGTATCTAAATTGAGTCTATAAAATGATTTTGATAAATTCAAGAAATCTGGTAACTATTTCATTAGCTTCTCCAAACTCAATCATTCAATAGCGTCACGTGTGTGTTATTAACGGATTTTTATTACAGCCAGTAGGGAAACTCAATCCTATGAATGAATAATTTGTACATTATAAGAAGTTATGATTGGCAATGTAAAAAAACCTAGACCGGATCGGCTGGTCTGACTGGTTGGACCGGGAATCAAACCTTGGTCCGGTCTAGAATAAAGAGAAACAGGGGCCAATTGAACTGGAAAAACTGGCTAGTTTACTTAAAAAAGGGGATGATACTCATTTATTTATGAAATTTGAGAAATATATTAATATATTGTCACCTATTTTATTATTATAAATTATACTTATATGTTTTTTTAATTTTTATGTTTATATAATTTGTTATTTTGTTATTGTCAATTTAATTGTACTCCCTCTATCCCAAAATATAAGAAATATTTAACCGAATCTTATGACTTGAAATGATGGTTAAGAACAATAAGTGTGTTAGAATTGTTACTTTTTTTTACTAAAATACCCTTATTAATGAAGAAATATAGAATAAGAGAGAGAATACCCTTATTAAAGTCCATCACCTTTCTCCCCCTACCCCTCTCTTCTCTCCTCGAGAATAATAATTTTTATAGTCAACACAAGCATTAGTACATTAGTATTGCATAAGGGAAAAATTGAAAAAAAAGAATTAAAGCATAATACATTCTTCAAATGTCATTTATATTTTGAGATGGGATAAGAGTGACAGTTGCCTCTTATATTTTGGGAAGAAGGGAGTAATATTTTAATATGGGTGGTCTGACCACCCGTCCGACCTCAGTCAAACCCTTAAACCTTGAACCCATACCTCAACCGGTTCATTGCGCGGTTCAGTTTTGTATACCTTGATGATTGGAAGTGATGTGCCAAATAAAAATTAGCTGTCTCTCATAAAATATGAGCTGTCATACTAAATCCCTTTATTCCTAAAAAATGCAAAAACAAAAGAAGTGACTTATAGTGTAAGATAGATCTTTTTTTTTGTGTGGATAAACTAAAGTATCCACTAGCTCAGTAGGTCAAGGACTAATCTTTCACTCATTATAGGTTCCTGTCTGAAAAGGACAGCCGGCCAGGAGATTTAATGTTATTCCATACCCAAGGCTATGGATCAAACCCATGACTAAAGTTAAGGGTGGAAGAGCCCCTACCGCTCTACTACACGCCTCTGAT
>JBAGKO010044431.1:0-10071 GCA_037177275.1 Acacia concinna | reverse complement strand
TAAAAAAATCAATTGGCTTTCATAATTAGAATTAGAGGGAGTCTTATTACATGTAAATATAGTGTGATATTTATACTACCTCTAGTCCTAATTATAAGACATAATTGACTCTTTTATCTTCTTTAATCTCTTTAAAAAAAATCAATTGGGTCTTATAATTAGAATTGATAGGAGTCTTATTAATATAAATATAATATGATATTTATACTACCTTTGGTCCTGATTATAAGGCCCAATTAAAATTTTTGAAAGAAGCGAATGAAGCAAAATAGACTACTTAATTGTATAATATATTGTGTTTTATTATATTATATATTAGTTTATAAGTCAAATAAAATAGTTTAAAAAATGATAAATTTTAATACTTCATAATAAAGTAATTAGTTTTCTTAGGATTCTTTGAAAAATTAACTATGTCTTATAATTAAAACTGAAAGGAGTAAATTATATCAAGAAAAAAAAAGTGAACAATGCAATCGTGAATAGTGAACTAGAGGAAAAAGCATGAAATTATTACATATGGGAATCGGCATTGTTCACGCACTGTTCATAATTGAATAAATGTTGAGCCAAACATTTTTTTTTCCACTTTTGCTTCTGCAAAAGTGAGAAAACGAGCGATTGAGCCTCCCAAACACACCCTTACTTGATTTTTTTTATGGAAATATAGCTAATTAAATTATTTTGAAGTATTTATATTTATAATTTTTCTTAAAGTTAATTTGTTTGACATATTAATTGATATATTATTTAATCATATACAAAATATACAATGATTAAGTAACTTAATTAGCTTATTTAATTTCTAAAAAAATTAATTAAGTCTTATATTTTTTGTGGGAGGTAGGAACATATAAGTTTTTTTTTTTGTTAGTAAAGCAACATATAAGTTGCATCATTCATAATTTCTAAACAATAATATTTCACACTTCTAGTTATAGGTCAACATGTTATATAAAAACTAACATGCATTAGTTTTAGTGAAATGAGTTTTACCATATAAGCATAAGGTCTTGAATTCAAATCTTAAGATGCTAAGAAAAAGTCTTTAGAAGAATTACTCTCAATTAGACCAAGTAATACTCATATATCACTCAGACAAATAGTTAAATAAAATAAAGTATAACATTTGTAAATAAAAAGCCCACACAATTTGAGATGTCATAGATATTGCATCTTAATTACTTGATACACATGCATGCACATATTTACACACATATGTATATGTATATAAATTAACAATTTTAAAAATAAAAAGAGTAAAAGTATAAGAGGATAAGGCTGAAAGGGACATGGATGTTGGACATGATGCTTAGGCCAACAAAAAAAAGTACTAAGAAATCATCTTTGGTTGGGGTGTTGGGGGGAAAGACATGATGCTTTCCCTGCCTTGGTGTGCTCCTTCCATTATGCTTCCAATACTCTTCTTATCCATCTCACTTAATCATGACTTGTCTCATGCTTTATTTATTCAATATTAGTTTATTAATACAAGGTCTACTTTAACAAAAAAAATAATTAAATTAAATTATGAAGTGAATCTTATATTTAATATAAGATGTAGTATAATATGTATGATAAATAATAATCTAATACTCTTTTAGACACTAATATAATAGCTACTTAATTAATGTGGGTAGATTAATGAAGTGACATAAATTAATTAATTATTGTAGATATAATTTGATTTCTCTAAAATATCACGTGTAATATTAATATCAATTTATGGGTCATATTCTCATAATATATACTAGTTCATGATAAATATGGGAATTTATTTATTGGAATATTATATTTTGGAAATATCAATCCAACCTCTCAATTAATTATTATATTGATATCATATATAATATTTTTTTTCACATTGATTTAAATAAAAATTTAGGATTTTAGATTTCTGAAATAATTTACAAAGTTAGAGAATCTACCTATTCAGCAAAAGTAAGAGTTAAAGCAAAAAATCAAACCAATGGTCCCATTTCCACATGCATCAACAGATCTAAAGAGGGCACAGGAGGGCGTACAACAAAAGAAGGAAGAGGTACAGATATCTTCCCTTTAATGAGCCTTTTTTTTTTTTTTTTGACAAAAGTGCATTTTCCATTTTTTTTTTCAATTATACACAAGGTTTTAGCTTGACCCGTTAATTTTGGAAAATATTTTTTAGTCTTCTAACGCTAACATTGTTAATCTCAAATAAAGAATTTTTAACCATCTGTATTATTTTTTAAAAAAATGAAACTTAATAGTTGACATTTGATAATGTTTTCCCATCATTTAAAATTTCAATGTCAACATATTTTGTCAACAACATGAGTGTTAAATGATTAAAAATAAACTCCATTAAATTAATAGACCAAGGTAAAATTTTGTGAGGTTAAATATCTAAATTTGTAGTTTTACTCTATGAATGCATAGTTGAGTTTCTATAAATATATATATATATATATATATATAAATTTGTCCTTTTGCCAGGCTGAATTACATTCCAAGTTTAACATAATCTTTAATCCTTTAAGTTTGCCTTTATTTTTTGTTTTGGTCTCTCAAGTTCTTATTTTGTTTAAAACATTGGTTCCTATAACTTAATAAATATATTAATCACATTACTAGTAAAGGAACCAAAAATTAATTATTTAAAATTTGAGAGGCCAAAAAGTTATATTTAATGTATCCTATGAAAGCTTATAGAATAAGTAGTGGTTTTAAAAAAGTGATTCCATTATGGGTTCAGTTTATTTTCACATATTCTATTTTTTTATTTTGCATTTGATTCAATTTTTTTAAACAGTCAATTTTTCCATTAGTGTTTAATACTTATTATCATTTAAAATTTTATTCTTGAAATTCAAAAGCATGTTAAAAAAGTATTTATTCTTGAAGTTCAAAAGCCATTTTTAGAAAACCTGTCTTAAAAAATGAAAACATTTGAACCACTTTATGGAATAATTCAACAAACTATGTAATATCCATTGTCATCTGGTTTTAGTTTTATTACCATTAATTGGAGCTTTCATATAAAGTTCAAAAATACAATATCAAGCCATTTTGTTTTCTTGACTATAGCTTGCAATGATTAAATATTTGCATTCAAATAGATTTGTGCACAAAAAATCAAACCAGGTAACTTTATTGCGAGAATAAGGTGAAAGCAAATCAAGTAACATTAATTTTTTAAAATGATTTCTTATCTATTAACTCTTCTTCTATATGTTCTTTGATGACAAATATATTGGATTTAATGGATTAATGGTCCATGATGAAGGTATGAAAATCTTCTTTTGATGTCATCCATAAACAAGAGTAAGTAACAAAACAAAAATCTTTCTCTATTTTTTTAAATGATATGGACTTATTTCTACTGGAGAAATTTCTTATATACACCTTTGGTACAAAGATAAATTTATTTGGCAACGACGGGATGTACATAGCTTAATATGCTACAATAAACCACATCAAACTTGCAATGAAGTAATTGGGCTCTTTCTTACCCCCTTCATTTTTTATCCTATTTGGTAATATAATAGGGTGTAATACAATGATTATTAGCAATAATATGTTTAATATGTTATTGACAAGAATGGGAGAAATTGTTCTTTATGTTTAACTGAAATTAATACAAAAAGTCTAAAATGTCCCTAAGGCAAAATGACTCTCCATTGCCATTTGTTATTTCCTCTGTTAACATACCCAGAATCAACATTAACATGCAAGACCTATATTAGAATTAACAAGGAAAAAAATTCTTGAACAAATTTTGAGCAACAAAATCACACATTATCAAATTGAAAGGGTATGTAGAAATACATAAATCAAGTAATGTAGATGTGGATTCAAATAGTAAAAGATGAGCAAACAATCTGTGATTTTTATGAATATCTAGAGTAAAAATATATAGAGGAAAACATTAAATAGTCTTTATAAAATTGTCAAATATATATAAAAAATTGGAAAACCTTTTGAAAGATGTTATTCATTATAGTATATCTCTTGAAAGCTTATAATAACAAAATTGTTTTTTTTTAATATTGTTGGTTGATCTTAAACACTTGTGAAAAATGAATTGTTTTTTTTTGACATTTTTTGTTCAAGTCTTGATTTTTTGTAAAAAAAGAATAGAACATCATGTTATATTTTTTTAAACAAAAATCTTTAAAAAAATTGATTCGGAAAAAAGCCACATGAATGTTAATCATGAATTAGTTGAGAAATGTAAAGACACTTAAATGCTAACTATGAAGTGGTAAATGTCAATGTGAAGCAAGTGTATTTGATTATCAACAGTACATTTTTCATATTCATGGAAAAAAATCACTTGAATATCAACAATAAATTAGTTAAAAAATGAACAGCTACTTGAATGTTCATTATAAGTTTGTTGGAAAATAACAAACCGCTTAATTTTTTAATTGTGGGAAAGACTGTTTGGGAGAAAAAATCTCAGTCACTCAATTTTTATTTGTGGAAAATATTTTTAAAGAGAAAAAAACCATTTAAATGTTAATTATGGTTAATGCTCATTTAAAAAATAAAAAGGCGCTTGAATATTATAAACTATGAAATAGTAAATATCAATGTGAAACAAGTGCATTTTATCCTCAATTGTACACCTCTCGTATGCCTACCAAAAAAAACAAGAAAGGCATTTAAATGTTAATTAAGAATAGTTTTGAAAACGAAAATATTCTTGAATATTGACTATGAAATAGTAATTAAATCTCAAAGGGAAGCAAGTGCATTTGATTCTCAACTATATACCTTTTATGTGTATGATCAATCTTACAATACATCTTACTCTACAAAAAATTAAAGAATGATAAGTATTTCTCATAATCTCTATAAGGACATTGATGACCAAAATGATACATGAGATCATTATTGTTGGCATTAGCTCATGAATAGTTATGCAACTTGGCTTGACCTTTTAGCTCTTCCTAGTTATGTGTAAGTCTAATGAGCAGAAGCAACACCTGAACATAAAAAATTGATTAGAGTCGTGTCCGAGGACATTGTCTTTAAGAGTTATTCCGCAACTACTGGCAAAAGAAATTGCGACACTTTCTAATATTAAACAAATCCTTTCTATAAAAATAGGGTAAGCAGAACTACAGAAAATAATATAACTTAGTAGGTATAAATATATGCCAGAGGAGGAAGAGAAATGCTTGATAATTCAAGAGCTAAGTGTGTTTTTAAAATCTCTGATTTGAGCTCCTTTTATAGCATCATATTTGTTGAATGTTAAGGGAGCTTTTAACCACCATTAAATGTCAATTAGAACGTTGGTGGACATAATGCAAATTATGATAATCAGTTTCATTCATTTGTATGGAATCAATTGAAAACAATCAAAGCCCAACGTCATTTTCACAATAAAGATGGCATTAATAGCAATTAAAATATTTTGATAATGGTCTTTGAGCCTAAAGAGCCTAACATCATTTTCTATGATAAAATCCAATAATAAAAATATTAAAATATATTCACAAAATATATTTTCCAAATGTCTCTAATAAATACACTTAGTTCACTTCTAACTCACACATAGGGAAAATAGTCGAGTTTCCATGTGGTTCAATATTGTGCGAGTTCACTCCTCCTCTTAGCTTATTTAATAGTCCAAGATTACTCATTATTTAAACCCCATAATCCCAAACAATATGGGACTTATTCTTTATGACACACTCACTTATTATTTTCAACAATTATTACGTGTGCCATGATGAAGTTTGTTTCCTACAAGAAAACCTCACCACACACCCTCTAGAAGGTTAGTATAATTTTGTTAGATGAGCAAGTATATAATAAAATTTAGGAAAATTTGCAATTTGGTCCCAAGGAAGGGAATTTATGATGAAACAGTCCTGTGAAATCGTGTAATTGCAATAAAGTCTCATAAAGTTATTAATGAAACTCATAGAGTTGTTAATGACAACCCCAAGAGGCACATACAGTTGTTAACTGAGACTTTATTGCAATTAAGCGATTTCGCATGACCGTTTGATCGTAAATTCTCTTTCTTGAGACCCAATTGCAATTTTCCCTAAAATTTACTTATAGATATTGTACTTATCCACCATTGCCCATAAGGACTTATGAAATACACGCTAAGAACTAACATTGAGGGTTTTGTAATGTAGAGGAGTGCATAGGAACGTTACATAAAAAATATCAAGGAGGGTGAACTTAATCATTTCCAAATTTTGGAGGTATTTGATAATAATAACCAATATAAAGTCCCTTTAACATTTTTGAAAGCTCAAATTCCATAATAAATTAAAGAGTTAAGGTAGAAATTTAATAAATAACTTTTTTCTCTTGGGCATCCAATATAATTAATTATTTTTAAGTGTAAAAGTAGACATAATCAATTTATTTGGAAGTAGAAACATCAACACCATTAGGGAGATTTAATTTCCATTACTTTTTATATTGTGAGTCCCATCAATTTGCCCTCTATATTATTTTAATATTTTTAATGGAAAAATATCATCATACTCTATGGAAACAACTTCGTTTTAGTTAGCCGCAAAAGATTTTAAAATTTTATTGCACTCCTTGAATCAAAATGAAATGAAGTTTGTTAGTGAATGGATAATAATATCCTTACTTTAGTTTTTTTTTTTATAAAAGCATTTACAAGATATATATGAGCATTTTTAAGACAAATAAGATATTAACAAGACAAACATGCAAATGACCATTCACCAAGATAAATTAAAACCAAAGGCCTCTAAGCTGTGTGGTATGGTTAGTGCTTTATGTGACACCCAATCCGATTTCGATCCCAGCCACATGTAATAAAAAAAGATAGATGTTTAAATGTATCAATTTATAATATCTATCTTTATATATATATATATATATATATGAAATCACATATATGTAATTAATGCACATAGCATCCAATTTTTTTTATTTGATTTGTATTGGTTCCAATCAATTTGGAATAAACAAAAGGCAATATTTTTACCTTGGATTTGAATTTCTAGATTTCTAATTATTTTCAAGGCCAATCCCAATATCATATTAAAAAAATTAAATAATCTTTTTAGCATTCCGTAATCATGAAACATGTGATATATATGTGACTCGCCAAAGGCAACAATAATATTTTATTATGTGTGGTATTTCCTTAAACACACATTCTCAAGATTCTAAATTCTCAATACCTAAGGAAGCATTCAACTATATTTTTATATGGCACATTGTAAATTACATAGCAAGTAATGAAGAAATAATTGGTTCTAAACATTCAATATTTCTTAATTTCGGTAGTTTTTATGTTCCAAAGTGTCTTGAGTATATTTAATATTGTTTGACAAAAATATTTTTACAGAGACATCAAACAAAGATGTGGAACCAGTGCTTTGTGACTTGATCCCAATTATATGATATATGGACTTTGTAGAGCTTTTAATGTTTAGTTTGGATCTCATGAGACAAAGAAGGGAGAAACGAATATGAAACATTATTAGAATTTTTCCAATGTCTCATTTTTCTCTTTATTGTCCTTCAACCATTTTTTACATGCATCAACTCTAACTTTATTGCAATGGTTAAACATTGGAAGGTCATATGATATGTTAATAGACAATGCACACTAGCCCATGTAATACACGGTGAGAATACCAAGTTAACCTTATTGAAAAGAATACTATGGATTAAGTGAAACTTGAGATTGAGTTCTGCAGTAGTATGCTATGTTCTTGCCTTCTAGGGATTTTGGCGTCTGAGGTTTACAGATTTGGGTTTAGGCAATCCATAGGATAATTGTTGCGAAGCTTTTTAAAGTGTAAGTTATTTAGTTACGGCGAAAAACTGTCATGAACTATGGGCCTCCAAAAACACATGAAGAAAGAGGCCAGTAGAGTTCCTAATTGGGTCCAATTCTAAAGTGTTGGAATGTCTCTTCTCTTGCTGAGCTTGTGAGTTTGATGGGCAATCCACTAAGTGTGGATCAAATGATTAATGCTAAGGAAAAAGGGTACAATATTTGAGTGTTTTGATTGTTGAGGCAACAATGGAACCATGGATGCAATAAAGCAACAACACTATCTTGCTCCATTTTATCTTTAATATAAGATATAAATAACTAATTTGTGGATATTGAAAAAATTAGTAAATTTGTTTTATAAAACAACAAACTTCATTAAACAAATAGTAAAATGATTACAACACATTTAGGCTGCTCTAAACCTTGATGGTTCAATTGGGTGGCTCTGCACTTTTCTATTTATCAAGACTGTTTGTTGCTTTGTTGTCTAATTGTTTCTTTTGTGTATTGTTTTTAATTATAGTTTATTTGTTTCTTTGCTTTATTGCTTTGTCGTCTTGGCTTTTTTTTTTCCCCATAGAGGAACGAACAAGCCTAAGCTCCAGCTAAAACAAGAGGATAAGTTGGTGACCAAAGCGCGAAACCTGTAATAACCAAAAGCAGAAACCATACAGAAGCATGAAAGAACTAGACAGACAAACAAAAGGTACAAGAACACCACCCAAAAACAAAGGCTCAATACTGCAGGATAGACTTCTATATGGCTGCTAAAGAACTTAGAGGCCCTGCTAATATCATGCATCTTTGTAAAGCTTTTTGGCACAAGCTCTGCTAAAATCCATAACATGAGGATAAGGCTCTTCCTATAGGCACTTCATTCTCCTTTGCTCAAAAATACTTATAGTGGTGCTGTTAGTAATAAATTTCATATCTCTTGCATGAAAGGCACGTCCGCTTGCTTCATAAAAATAGAAAGCTCATCATATGACAGCTATTTGTAAATGTGTTTGTTTCTCTGAAATAACTATCTAATCATATGAAATGAAACTACTCTTTATTAAAAATCATCTTAATATGTACTATCAATAAGAACGCTTTAGGACAACAATTTTAAATTTGGGAGATAGAGAATTGATGTACTGTATTTATAACTGAAATAAATCCCTTTTTTATCTTCTATATTAATTTACCGAAGGGCATATATATACTTTTTTTATTGGGTTAGCATCCAAGTGTAAGAATGTCTTCTTGCTTAGAACAACCCAATAACTTAGGAATCACTCATAGCAAAGTAAGCCCTGCAAAGTGCAAAAGGCTGAAATGTAGTATTTACAAGAAGGATCACTTAAACAATGTGAAGGTAGCTGGGTACTTTGAATTTTATGATGTAATGAAGAAGTTTCAAACCTTCTCTATAACCTATCGCCCACAACTCTCTAAACTAGGGTTAATATTTACTCTTAACTTTTGGAATATAATCTTCATTCTAACCCAATTTACTTTTTCAAAACGATTTTAATTGAGACAAAATTATTCTCATATTTATTTCATACATTGTAAAATCACTTTCAAAAAATTAACTCTAACATTATACCATATGCTTTATAACCTTCTATGGTCAAGATTTAAAGGAGGTCATTCTTGGGTAAGATGTTAAGAATTTAATTGATATGATGAAGAATAGAAGTGGGGACAAAGTATGTAGCTTACTGTAAGTAGTAAATACCGATTCAGAATCTAATAAGGCATTTATGGAAGTAGAAGCGGCAACATATTTTAAGAGAACACAAACACCTTGTAGATGCTTTATCAAATGATAACTTGTCATTTGATAAGTTATCTAATGGGTGCTAATGGTGTATGTGATTCAATCCCCTATAATGTAATTAATGATATATTATTTGGACTATTGCTCTCTTCTGTGTGTGTGTACAACATCCCTTGCAAACGGCTTCTCATAATTAATCCCATAAAACTATACAAGATTGAAAGGTTATATATCATACCATTATATTTTTCTCTATCGTTTAACTCTAAAGTTAAACGTTAATGATAGGACTTCCATAGACATTATTATGGAAAAATAGCAATAAAGTCCCAAGGAACGAATATAATTATTAAAAAGTCTCATTAATTTTATCCCTTTACCAAAAAGTTTTAAGGTAACAAGAGAATAATTAACAACTTAGTAGGTAGAATTGATAATTTAATATGCTCAATTTACAACTTTAATAGCAAGTTTTAACAACTTCGTTCCAACATTTACTAAAAAGTCTCACCCTAATTTTATCCCT
>JBAGKO010044391.1:0-10072 GCA_037177275.1 Acacia concinna | reverse complement strand
CTCACTAGCTTCATAAACCTTGTTTTCACTTAATTAGTTTTCCTCAATGTTAATTTTGTTAATCTCAAGTATTAATAATTATAAGTGCCTTTCGGTTCACATATAACCCTCTCCCAAATATAATAATGTTATGTCTAACGCTATTATTGAAGAGGCAAATTGGTTCTTAAATCACTCTTCAACAATTATTTGAGGTTATTAGGTATATGTCTATCCTAATAACAAATTAGATCTCAATCTAATCCCATATCACTTAATCTTAGAGCTTAATTAAAATCACCTTTGTCAAGGCAAATTTTCATTCTCAATTTCACACTCAATGGTGGCCAATCATCACATGGACAAATTAAAATATGACAAGTAACCAAAGTTAACATCAATTAAACTAATAAGTGAAAATACAATTCAATCTCCATGAGTTCATAGTACTTGCCAGAAGAATTTAGCCACACATGGCTTTAAACATAGTCATCATCTCAGAACACAACAATTTAAAAACAATCTGCATTAGAAAAACTAAGGACTAAGCCGAACCCAAACTCTTGGCAATGGCTTCTTCTTGAAAACTACTTGCATACGAGAAGGAGAATAGGGTGCTTGAGTCACACTTGTAATCTTGTTACTGAGAAATAAATTCAGAACAATATTTGATAGCCTCTAACTCCTCCAACACAATAGTGAAGAAGATGAAGAAACAAAATGTCACTGCCCTTCCTCTCAAAGCCGTTGCTCCTTCGGTTCTACTCTTTCTCCAAAGATTATGGTGAACTTTGGTTCCTTCTTCTCTTGCTGATTTTGTCACTCAGATATGCCCGAAGAAGAAGAACAACTGCCTCCTCTCCTCGATGAACAGTCCCACACCTTTTCTTTCAATTCACTGCCCCTCCATAGACGATGCACAGTAGTCTCACTTTTTTCCCTTGCGTCTGCTCCTCTCTTTCACTGTAGCTTCCTTTTTCTTTCAATTAGGTTTTCTCCCTTTTTTTTTGTCAAACGGTGTCGCACAAGGTAACCATCTGTTGTAACATTTTTTTTAAAACATGTTCCAATCTCTCGTGATATGATGAGGCATGGAAAGAAAACAATTAACAAATAAGGGGAAAAACTGGAATAAAAGGAAAGGACCAAGTTGTCTCCCTCTGTTTTTTTTAAATTTTATATTTTGAATTTGTAATTAACTACTATTTTTTTCAGAAAATTGCAGCTAGGTCCCAATTAGTGGAATTAATTTCAACTAAGTCCCACGAAATCACCTAATTGCATTGAGGTCCCAAGGGACTTGGGTGCAATTATTTACAAAGGTGAAAATACAATTTTTCCCTCTAACATCTAAAACAAAATCGAGGGTATTATAATGTGATCTTAGGGTTTATGTTCTTCTTCCTTTGTACCTTGACGATCACCCTCACTCTCTGTGTTCTTTTTGGCTGTGTCGCGACTGTCTTCGTAACTCGCCGCTCCCTCGCATCTATGCTTCTAGACTCTTGTCACTACCTTGGTCTCTCACTCACTGGCCACTATTAGTATGTTTTAGGTTAATGCCTTCTCCCTTCTTCTTTTGCGGTTCGGACTGGTAATGTGTGCATCTTCAACTGGGAGAGCCGTATTGTTCTTGGAGCTGCAGCAACTGAAATTGTGACTACCTGGAAGGTGAAATTTTGTTTGACTTTCTCGTCCTCTCCCCTGGCATCTTGTCCTTTAATATTAGCTGATGACACTAAGTACAAGCAAACTCAGTCGGTAGATTTTGGTTTCAATGTGGTAATTAAGCTATGTAAATTGATTGTTTGAGTTTCACTAGCATTTGTTAAAGCTTTCTAACACCCTTAATTGAGAGAGGTAGCTTCCCTTGATTTAGAGATGATGGATGGCCAACATAAACCCTAAAATTTAAGTAGATGCAATATATGTAAAGTTTGTGATCTTAATTTCTATTTTAATTTAAATTGAATTTGGGGGTAAATCAGTCATTTTTCTTTTACAATAAATTGCACTCAAGTCCCTTAGGACCTCAATGCAATTAGGTGATTTCGTGGGACTTAGTTGAAATTAATTCCGTTAACTGGGACTTAGTTGCAATTTTCCCTTTTTTTACTCAAATAACAATTCCTATTTTAGTTTCAATCTAAGATATGTATAATCAAAATCCCACAAATGATGCACTACTTTGATTTGATCTTATACAAATACAATCTCATAAAGATATTTCTAAATTGCATAGATAACTCTCCAAATATATTCAAAATATATCTTAAATGTACAAAATATGGAGAGTTATCAGTAGGTCCATGTGTCTCATATTTGGAAGAACATTGTTCATTGCATCTTTTTCCTTTTGGCCAGTCACCTTTGTATCTAATTTTATAACTTATCTATAAATAAGATCTCATTTAATTACGTGATATCATCATTAAAACTATTGTTGACAACTTTATCTTTTTCGGTTCCATTTTTCCTACAACATAATTCATTGATATATCTTTATTACTTTTAGGTATCTGAACCTCTTTTGAGTTTTTGCAATCAATTATGTTTGGCTTCTTTTGGAGCACCTGCCTCCTTAATATGATCATCTTAATTATTTTCTCCTTTCTCTTTTCTTTTGGAATCAATTACTCTTTGCTTTATGCATGTCTCTCTTTCCTTTGTCTTGATTAGAGCATTTTTCATATGGAATACGAGATTTAGCAATTCTCATTTAGATTAGTAATTTGCATTTGGAAAATATTTTGTAATATTTCGTGAATGCAAAACATGATGAACTTCTAATTCATACCACTATATTTGAGGATCTATACTTAATAGTTTCAATGCATTTATTTTACTCTCTTTTCCAGCTATTCAAGTTCTCTCCCTAATTTTAGAATTTTTTTGAATAATATTTAAATAATGATGCAGTATAACACTCCTAAATCCATTTTTTTCATTAGAAATATCCTTTTGTTTCATTTAGAGATAAACAAGAAGAAGGAGTTTCTTACCCAACAATTTTATCCCAACTTCTTTAAATATTCATCTATGTGCATTGTAGTGGATTGATATATGATTGAGACCGAGATTGTTGCCTAAATTGGTCCGTCAGAGTGATTGCACCAATAGTGTAGTATAGGGCAACCAGTCGTTCTTCTCAAGGAGCACTATTTAGAATTCTTAAGTACCTAATTAGTTAATTAGGAGGTTTTGGTGGTGCAAATAACTAAATTAAACTAAATCTAAATTAAGCTAATTTTTTGGGTTTTTTAGGGTTTTGAAAATAATTTTAACTAAGGTTTCTTATGATAGGGCTAGTCTCTCGATGGTGGTCGCTAGGTTATCCTCGCTCTCTCAAAAGTTAATGGGAATTTTTAATTCTCTAAGTTCAATTTTAAAAACCCTTAGCAATCGCTTAGGTCCAATGACTTAATCAATTAAAAGCCTTCCTAGGATCCTAGGTTGATTAATTATTAATTAACTCGTTGGTAAGCTCTCTTAGATTGCTCTTAAGATGAATGAATGAATTTATCCTCGAATTGTCGATCAACAATTGAGGATTATGTGCAAGAGGGAAAATCAATCATAATCACAACAATCAAACCAATCACACATAAAAGTCTTAAACTTAAATAACATTAAATCAATAATTCAATCATCCATAAGCATAACATCCAGATCTCCTTAAATTACAATCGTAATAAGAAATCACATCATCCAGAAAATTTCCTAAATCTACGAGACTTACAAGATGAAGAAGAAATTAGAAGATCAAAATAATTCTACTCCCTTGGTTAATACGTAAGCTCCAACCTTCGCGATCCATCATCGAGAGGCTAAGGTGTTTAGCTTCTCATGCCTTCGAATCTCCTGCTAGCACGATCAGACTTCGAATCCATGAGAGATTGGTTGAGGGTTTTTGGTGAGGAATTGGGTAGATTAGGGTGATGGAGGCTAGAATTAGTGGAATTTGGGTAGATGGAGGCTAGGATTATGGTTTAGGGTTTGGGAGTTGAGAGAATTTGGGAAACTAGAGTTTCAAGCTATTTACTTTGAAATCTCACAAGTAATCACCGTCCCTAATCGCATGTTAACTTCCCCTTTTATAGCTAATCATAAACCCTAATCCAAAACGCATCTTTTTAGATCACGGACTGTAGTCGCGACCTTAAGGTCTTTAGGTCGTGACCTGGCTTCGTGGATATTTATTCCAGCTTGACTTTGCTAAAAAACGTACAACTTCAATAAAACTCCTCAGGTCGTGACCTGGACCTGACATATCAGCATTCTCCATGTGTTTGGGCCTTCAAGCTCCGGTGTCTCCATCCTCAGTCCATCTTGGGCTCCAATTTCTCCTTTGCTTGCCTGAAAATATCATTACAAAGAACCTTTTGCCAAGGCAAGTGAAGAATTATATAAATGATATAAAACAATGTTATATTTACCCATAATTCAGCAAAATGTAAAGTCTGAATATTCAATCCATAAACTATAAATACTATGCAAATTGAGGGTAAATGTGTGCAATTTAGATATAAAATACCCCAGAAAACCATATAAATATCGTGTTATATCACTCCCCTACACTTGAACCTTTGTACTCTTGGACAAAGACTCGAATCATCCCAGAGAAAGTACAAGCACATTCAAAGAAACCAGCATATCCAAAAGGGAATCTTAAGACCTAAACAATCGACACCCTTTAGGAAAAACAAGAATGATACTGTGAATAATGCAAGTGATCAATCCAAGATATGATTGACCCAAGACATATGAACATGAGAGATTTAGTCAAGGCTAAAAGTGTTTAAACTCTCTCCTCTCGTGTTTTCGCTCATTATTCTCTCCTCACTGGGTTCTTTTTCGCTTAGTATTCATATAGCAAGCATCTTACCATAGGCTTGTAATAACCCTAAGATCTCCACTACGTTGGTGTTCATGTTTAGAATCAAGAGGGCTTTAAAGGCTTGTAATAATGAAATAAAGCTACATGGAAAATGACTGTGATGAGAACATTACATGCATACTAATCCAACACATCCAAGGTACCCTTTTTGTATTGAGTTTTGCTACCAAGGCTTTTGATTTATGCCTTGTTTATTTATTTATTTCTTTTTTCGACTATTGATCTTGAGGCGTTGTGGGTCCCCTTTTGATGAGACCCTGTATACGGGGGGTGCAGTCCCAGTTACTCATTTACCACAACGAGCACCTCAAGAGGCCTTTGGCCCAACTCATGACTGCTCATTGACTCAACTCTTTGACACGACCTTGCATACGGGTGGTGTAACACCGGCTACTAAGCTGAGTCTAGATTTGTTAGTGGAGTTGCCGTTATTCCTATCTATTCTTCTTTATTCTTTTTTCTTTTTTTTTCAAGCACATAGAATATTTAGGATACCATGGAATTCAAAATTAGCATACATACTTTGTAACTTGTCACAGTGTTTATTTAAAGAAAAATGCGAAGGCTGAAAGGGGTTAAACAAGGGATAATTGTAACTAGCTTGTGTTTGGATAAAAAGGGTATAAAAACAATGCCTTTATCATATTCTAATCAACAAACACACATGCAATTTTGACCAAGAGTCAAGACAAGTTCTAGAGCATGCAAACTGCTGACTATATACTCATTTTTGTGGGATATTTTCTTCCAACAAGGGTTTTTATTTCCTATGTTCATACACCTAGTTTCAATCAGCAAGAATTGATCACAACCATTAGGTCACTTATCACACAAGTCAAACCACAGGGTGAAGATCAAAAAGACCAAAAGAAACACTCAAGAACATTTTGGAATCTCTAAAGTACTCATAAAATCCTAGGGGATCCTTTGCCTAAGTCTAGAACTACAAAAATCAAGAGTGGTATGGTTTTCAAAAGAAAATGAGGTGTAAAAGTTTGAAAATATGCACATACAACTTAGAAAACATGTCCCTTATGAAAAATGGTCCATGTCGCGACTTAGAAATACCCACGACGTGACTGCAATTGCCTGAGAGCAACATGGCAGAAAAGGGCTAAAGTTGTGATGTCATATAGCTTAGATTGCAACCAAAACTGGCAGAGAGCTCATCTGTTTCAAAATGAGGTTCAAGTCGCGACTAAAAATCATTGGGGTCGCGACTACAATTGGCTAAGACATCTTCTTACTCAGGATGCAGCTCAGGTCACGACTTAAGCATGCAGAAGCTAAAGTGCAATGGTTTTCTCAGAATTCTAACAAGTTTTCTTCAAAAAGTTTTTAACATGTCCAAAATTATCCAATATTTAGCAATTCATCATTTGAAAATCAGTTCCAAAACTTTAAAAATTATGATAAAAGATTGGATTTGTGAAGAAAAACTGGCCATATCTTTCTTCAAATTTTGAAAATTTTTCATACTATATTGCAACACATAATAAAATGGAGCCTAATATGAAATGAAACATAACATAAACCCTCCCCCATACTTAAATCACACAATGTCCTCATTGTGAGGTGAGAGAATATGAACCACGCAAAACATAAATTGATCAAACAAAGTATAGACATTTCATTCACATTGATCAATAATCCACCACACCCATTTGGTGTTCAAAGTCAGAGTTCCAAAACAACCAACAAGGGAAGCTACAACAAAATAAAACAACTAAAAGCATAACATAAAAACATGGCATGATATGATCACTCTTTTCTAGTGCCATCTCCAGCATGATCTTCTGCTTCTCTTCCTACTCCTTCTCCGCCTTCTTCTCTAGCCGGCTCCTCATCTTCGTCTCAAGCGGTTGCAGCTCCAGAGGACTCTCCTGGGCCCATGGGAAAGTATGTGGAGGCTGGGAGGGAACTACACCAGAAGTCCTGCTCGAACCCCTCTGGCATAGCGATCCCCTGAGCCTTAGCCAGCTGTAGAATCAATGGGTCCAGGAATCACTGTCGTCAAAGCTCGTTGGCCATGTAGGTGGCCTGGAACTCCTGGCGTTGGAGTTCATTGGCCATGTAAGTGGCCCTGAACTCCTCGAACTCTCTAGTAAGATTATCTAGCAGTACACTCAGTACTGAAAAGGTGAAACTAGAGCCACCTGCGGCTTCTTTTGCCTCCTCCTCCAGGGCCTCTCCTACCGGCCGCTTAGTCCTCTTTCATGCCAGTTTTGTTCAGACAGATAGACTCTAGATTTGACCGGTTCCAGCAAAATATCAGAGGACCTAGATGGTATGTTCCCTTTATAGAGGTCAGTGATAAGATAAGGGAATACCAACTTGGTCCTTGAATTGTTCAGGTAATTTCGGATATGATCCATAATGATTTGGGCAACGTCTATCAACTGCTCGGTCATCAAGAAATAGAGCAAGGCTTCCCCTTCTTCATTCACATCTGAGATGTGGGTTTGCGCCATCAAATTGTACATCATAAAGTTGAGCCAGATGCGTGCTTCTTCATTCATATTCTTCCTTTCAAAATAATTCTTTCTATTTTTGACCATCCAACTGGCTCCTTCTATACCAATTACTTTGAAAGCTTCATCCCAAGATATCTTATCGCTGTTCTACTGCCACTCTCGAAGTTTGCAGGTGTAAAGGCCTATGTCTTCAGCTAGCTTGTAAAATGTTTCAATCTGCGCACGATTGAGGAACATTTGGCCACCTCTAAAGGTAATCCCCATATGCTCGTCCATTCCATAGCAGATATAAAACTTGCGGACTATGGTGAGGTTGGCCTTTTCTCACTGCTTTAGCATTTCCCCATATCCTTAGGCCACAACTTGTAGGTAAAAGCTACAATCATCGGATTCACGAAAGTAGTGTTCTTGGACTGCCATCCGATCCTTGAACAACTTTATTGCTTTCACCCTAGTTCTTTTTTATTCATCCCTGGCCCTTAGATGCTCGGAACCAGAGGTAGATGTGCGTTGATAACTCTTGGTTCGGGCCATCTGAATAGGAAGAATAAAGAGGATGAGAGGTGAAACAAAGTCCTATGAAATGACAGTTGAAATCCTAATTCACTCTCCCATATCCCCTTTTTAAAATCATAAGGAATCAAAGTTTAAAACTCCAGATAAAAGGCCCTTCTTTGAAATCCATTTGAGTTGAAAAGTAACTACAGTCTCGAAATAGAAATCCTGAGGTCGCGACCACAATTGGCTAAGAGTTCCTCTTTATAATAGTAGGGCTCAGGTCGCAACTCCACAGAGGTGAGGTCGCGACTTGAGCCCAGAAATTTCAGAGTCCAAACTCGAAGCATGATGAACCAAAACGCAATTTCTTAGGAAGAAATCTCCCAAAACCATTTCTAAATTGCCAAAAATGTATAAAATCATATGCCCTACCCCTCACAAACCTAAAATCTAAGTTTCTAAACCTATATCGTAACTAAAATCAAAGAAAATGGAAAGAAACTAAAGAAATATAAAGAGAAAACAAAAAGAGATCAAGGTACCGTGATTATGAGAGAAATAGGTCAAATGCAAGAACTGGTTAGGTCTTTGTGTTCAAAATCACAGGGGGAAATTGCTCCTGGCTGAAATCGAAGAATGAGAGTGAATTTTTGGATGAAGGATACAGTTTTAGAGCCCTTTGAGTCGCGTCTTCAGAGGAGAATATGAAATATGTTTCAAGAGGGAGTTATGGGAAATAATAGAGTGGGGGTTACGTAAGAGATTGCAAGGGAAATTTAAAAGAATAAGGGCAATCTCGATATTTCATGTGCCTTCAGACACGATAGGTCGCAACATGATACAAGTATGTTGCAACTTTGAATAACAGATGGGAATTTAGGAGTTAGGGTTCAAAGTAGTGACCTGAAGGCAGAAGGTCGTGACTTCAAGAGGCAGAAAGCCTCTGTCCATGAACCAATCTCCAATCACGACTCATGGTTAGTTAAGTCGTGACTGCGGAAGGCTAAAAGTTCTTCTGCCAAAATTTCAGCTCAAGTCACGACTCCTAATGGTTAAGGTCGCGACTTGACAAGGCAGATCAATACTTGGATTAAATTTTCAGTCATTCGCATATAAATTCCCCTTTTAAAAATTAAATTCCCTCCCCTACACTTATTGGGCAATGACCTCATTGCAAAGGAGAAATAATGGCAATTAAGTACAGTTTATTTGATCAAGCAAAAATAATGATAAAAATCGAAACAAAAAAAAATCTAAATGTAAACCTACTTCTACTAGATAAGTCTCTTTCACTATTCTCAATTATCAGATAAAAGAGAAAGGAAAGAGACTACCTGGGTTTACGGGGTTAGGGCTGGTTCTGCATAGAGCTTCAGGAGATACCCGTTGCATTGGAAGAATTTGCCCGAGGCCTCCTCTAATAGCTCTATTATGCCAAAGTCATGTACTTTGACCACCACGTAGGGTCCGTCCGAGCTCGTCTTGAAAATTCCCTTCTTGAATTTGAAGTGAGCTTGATATCACAGGACTTTGTCACCCACTTTGAATTGTTTTCGCAGGATATTCGCATTGTGGATGACTTTTGTCTTCTATTTATAGATGTCAGAGTTGGTGTAGGTGTCCAACCGCATCTCTTCCAATTCTTGAATTTGAAGAAGCCGGTTCGACCTATCTTCTTTAAAGTCAGAATTACAGCTCTTAACTGCCTAATAGGAACTATGCTCCAACTCTACTGGTATGTGACATGATTTTCCATAAATAAGCCAGTATGGAGACATTCCTATTAGGGTCTTATAGGCAGTACGGTAGGCCCATAGAGCATCATCTAGTCACAAGCTCCAATTGCGATTAGAAGGCTTCACAATCCGCTCGAGGATTTGCTTAATTTCTCTATTTGATACTTCAGCTAGGCCATTGGTCTGCGGGTGATAGGGTCTAGATATTCTATGTGAAACCCTGTATTTACCTAACAAGTTGGTAAGCAACTTGTTGCAAAAATAGGTCCTTGGTCACGGATCAGCGCGCGAGGCACTCCAAATCAACCAAAGATAGTGGTCTTTAAGAATTTAGAGACCGTAGGTGTGTCGTCTTTACGTGTAGGGATGGCTTCTACCCACTGAGAAAGATAGTTTATTGCTAGAAGAATGTAGGTATAGCCATGTGAAGGTGGAAAAGGTCCCATAAAATCGATGCCCCAAGCATAGAAGATTTCACAAAATAAGAT
>JBAGKO010044360.1:0-10074 GCA_037177275.1 Acacia concinna | reverse complement strand
AATTTGTTAGGAATAACAATTTACATAAAGAGAGGGATATAATTGATCAGGAGATATTTATATCTATTAATACTCTAGACTAACAATTTAATATTAATTCTATCTGATTAGTAAAAGACATACTCTAAAACTTGAAGAAGGGATTAGTCGCTCTAGGTTGTATTATCATCTGAATTCTTTAAGACTCTAGTTTTAATATTTTTCTCTTTTATTAAAAATTCTTTTAAATTTTCTTTATTTGTTTTGCTCAACTTAAAGGAAAATAGGAATTTTAGTGCTTAATTATTAGTTTAATTTAGTTTCTGTAGGAGAATCTTGATTTACCATTTAACTATTTTCACGATCCGTACACTTACTGTGCTTAATTAAATTTTTGTAGCATCAATTATATAACTGGAAGGACAAGAATGATAGATAAAAAGAATAAAATCCTTATTAATTTTTTTTTAAATTCCACAAAAATAATTCTGATGCATCAATGGTTGCCAGTAAGACACACTACTTTTTGTCCCTCCCAGACTGACACCAGAGACAAACAAAACACTGCAATAAATAAAAAATGCCCACAAACCTTTTAAACCTTAAGTTAGGTTAACATAGTTGAAGGCCGTTCAGCTTGTACGTCACCTGAATGATTCAATAAGAAAGTCAGGTTGCACAAGAAACTGCGTGTTTCATGTCACTCGTTTGCCTACTTCATGAATCCCACTTGCCAAGTCTCTTGAAAAATTTTGGAAGCAGAGATTTTTCGGAGCCAGCTTCTCTCCATTTTTTCCCCTCCTTTACCTTCAATTTGGAGTAACTCCTAAATATTTTTTTGTGTGGTACTAGATTCTATATAAAATGAGTGACATTTTGATATATTATAGGCGAAAAACGGATATGTTTTCAATTTTTTATGATTTTTTAAAGATTTACATGAAAAAAAGGGATTATTTTTTTAATTTAGAGTTTTAACTTTGAAAAATCATAAAAAAATGAAAATAGATCCGTTTTTCGCCCATAATATATCAAAATATCACTCATTTTATGTAGAATTTAGTCATAAAAGAACAACATAAAAACATTTAGGAGCTACTCTAAATTGGAGGTAAATGAGGGGAAAGAAATGGAGAGAAGTTGGCTCCAGATTTTTCAGCAGCAAAGTCAGACACAAAATGCAGTACAGAAATATAATATTTCTTTTATTCTTAATATAAGACATATTTACCTAATTTGATTATATTAAGGAAGTTAGTGAAGTTAATTAATATAAAAAGTATTTTTTTTAAAATACTCTAGTCATCTATTATAATTCCCTCATTTTAGGTGTAGTTGGAATAACTGTGAGAAAAATGACTTATTTACAATCATACTCTTATAGGAGTAAGATTAGATAAAAGTAAGATTGAGTAATATGATTTGTGTTTGGAAAAATTATAATAGAAATTACTAATAAGTAGCTTATGAAATAATAAAACTTGTTCAGTTGAAATGTGCACAAGTAACTTTTGATGGGCAAAGACTGAAAAGGATATGAATGTTATTATATAGATTACAGACACATATTTTGTCATATTTAAAAATTATAACATAAAAATGAAAAATAAATTTTAGAAAAGTAAGAAAAAAATTTTAAAAAATATAATTAATAACTTAATTAAATGATTTCTTAGGATTTTCCAAATAGTCAATTATGTTTTATAATTAGGACTGAAGGGAGTATATATAACACGTAAATGTATTGTGATATTTCTCAGTCCTAATTATAAAACCCAGTTAACTTTTTTTTGGAGAAGTCAATAAAGGAAGATAAGTTACTTAATTATATTATTTGTTGTATTTTGTTATATTATATATTAGTTCATAGGTAAAACAAAATAGTTTAAAGAAAAATGATAAATTTAAAATATAATTATTTTTGTTAGAATTCTTAAAAAAAGTCAATTAGGTCTTATAATTAGGACAGAAGAGAGTAAATTATAACATAAAATTTTAAAAAATTTTTTTACCCCTCACCACACACACAATGCAACTGGGCATTAAGCACCAAATTTGTTCTCATGGAAAAACGTCCGATTTGGGAATACATCCAATTTGGCAAAAAGCTATACCAAACATGCACATATTTTTAAAGGGGAAACATCTAATTTGGTGGGAAATCTCCCGATTTGGGCCAAATTAGAGACCCAAACACACACTCTCTCTCATAATTGATTATGGTTGAAAGAGCAAAAGAGTAAATTAAAAAAAATATTGATAAATATAAAAATTATGTCTTATATTTAGGTCTAATATCAACGCTCTAAATATGTATTATATTTAGAACCAAATAATTACATATAAAAACTTTGAAAAGAAAAAGATGCCAGTATAACAATGTAATCTCACTAGATTATAGTACCAACCCCATTTTATTAATCTCTAGCACGTTAAAGATTGCAGGTCTTTTTTAAATGTGAGTAATTCACCCAAAACCACCACATTAACATCATACAGAGGCATGATAATGATGGTGAGAAAATAATGTGACATAAAAAATAGGGAGAATTTCAAAAAAAAAACCTTCTGAAATTTAAAACGCCAAATTAATGATTTTCCATAAAATTGAATTGTGAAAACCATTACTCTTATGGTTAACAGGACCGATTTGAGATTTTAAATTTCAAAAGGCATTTTTCTGAAATTCTCCTTAAAAAATATTGCATCTTAAGAATAGGCTCGAGATCTCGTGTTAAAATCCAAATAGGAATTACCACCACCCAACAAAAAAAACACCAAAACCCCCCAAAAAAAATCCTAATGATAAGGCATAAACAACACAGTCAGATAGAGAGCACACCTCTATAACCCAGAGTATAATATGACAAAGCACTTGTTGTCACTACTGAGAAATCTGTATCTTCTTCCAAATGAGTACACGAACATGTGAAATCTTAGGCCACTCCTCCCTTGTTCCCTCCTTGCATCTCTTCACTAACTCTAGAAGACCATAAATTGTCAAATCTTTCAACCTACTAAAACATTAAATTCTCATTGGAAGTGACATCAACTTGGGGCAATTAGATATTACCAATGACTTTAGCATCTTAAGGTTTTCCAGATAGTCGGGCAATGATGCTAAGTTGGGAAGATCATATAAACCTAATGATTGAAGAGCTGTAATACACTGAAAAGCATCAGTAAGATCTTCCACTTCTGCGCAGCCTTCAATCGTAAGATCTTTTGAGGGCAGCGAGGTATTAAGTGAGACAACAAATTTTGTCTCCAGTATTCATCCAAAATGAATTAGTTATTATTGAAGCGAAACTGAATTAGAGAAACTTGCAACAATGAATTAAGGAAAATCCAGAGATGAGTCGGAGATCAGAGGAAGAGAAAGAGAAAAGAACAACTGAGAAATTTGGGAAGAATGTGTATATCGTATTGAATGAATTAAGTTCACTATACACCAAAATGACATATTATACTCCCTATACAGTAGCTCAGTCAAAGCAAAAAGAATAACCAACAATAATATTAGAGCTGTCATCTATTATCAACTAAACAGAATACAATTTGTTATAAATGTAACTAACTACTAATTACTAAGTTACATCATCATTAGGTAACTCTATTAATTATATTGCATTTCTTATCAGATAAGTTCTGTCTTGTGTGCAGAAAATGCTCCTACCTTGTGGTCTGCCTCCAGAAAGAGAAGATTGAGAATTGCCTTGATCTGGATCAAATAGTGGACCATCATTGCGAGTTGTAGCATTGGACTGTTTATCACATTATGGTGATCAGATGGTTGTATGGCACTGAGTAGAGTTTCTTTTGCCCCCTATTAGGATTCTAGCAGCTCTAACATTATTTGTTCTGGAGCTCAGAAAATTTAGATTAGGGGACAATGTGCTTACTACTTTGTTAATTTATAGTGTTATCTTCTTTATGTTTTCCCGAAGGGGAGGTCCTTCTTAAATTGGTTATGTCAAGCATTAGTTTTTGTTTCTTAAATTCGGCAAGATCATGATGAATTAGATCCAGCATCTTGAGAAATCTACAATAATTTTCAACGTTTAAGAAAATGACCTCCAAGGCATTAATATTTCAGTCCACAACTCAACACCAATATCTTTTTCCACTATGAAGGTTTCATCAGATGATCAAAATCCAAGCATTAGCCACCCAAAGTTTGGACAGATGGCAAATCCCTGTCTCGATGCTAGTGGCTTAATCTCATTCCACCTGGCACGATGGAATATTCGTCCTACCGCAGCCTAAACTACAGAACGCTTTCCAAAATTGACATGATCCAATGATTAGTCCACAACATTAACTATTTTTATTTTTATAATTTTGAATTTTAATATTTCTCTTAACATTATCTCATTAAGTACCTATAATATAATGTAATAGAATAGAATAGAATATATATGTTATTTCATAAGATTCATCTTCTTTCAAGTTGTTTTTTTTAACATTAATTGGTTTTTCATTAATAATAGCTAAATAAGTTTCAATTTATCAAATTGATTTTTTAAATAAAAATAATCCAAACATAAATAATATCACACCAACTTTTAGTGTAATTTAAGTTTGCAAAAGTGTGGTAAAATAAGAATTATTTTTTCCACAGTTAGTCCAAATGCACTCCAAAAAATACGTTGTGGAAGGTAACTTTACATTAAGTGCACTACTACAGATTTATTTATATATGACACTCCATATATCATAGTTATTGGAACCCCTAACTATATATAGAGAGATAGAATTTGAATCGATGCCTCGCCTTGATATATAAGAAGATTTTAAAAATTAATGCTATATATATAAAAACCATATATGATTGTTTTTAAACAACTGCTATATATAAATACACGGAATTTGAAGCTCTATTTGTCTTCGACGTATATAAAAAATGTATAAAGAAATGTCATGTATAAGAAAAATATATATGACAATTTTTTAAAAACCACCATATATAATTAGAATATATATGGCGGGTTTTTGTGAAACAATTGCGTACATATTATATTTAATGGATTTTTTTAAAACAACTGTTAGAGAAATACCTTTAAAAACTGACGCCTCCGAACTTTATTTTTATGATTTTAAACTCCAAAAACCTTTCGTCTCACTCTCATATGAACACCTCCTACCACTTCAGGCATACCCACCTTGATTTCCCTCTCATTTGTTGCTGAAATAGTCGTGATTCTTCTCCTTTTGATGTCTATTGTGCTAGTCTACATTGTGACGGGCTAGCTATTCGATCTGTATGTAGGTGGTGGACTCTGAGTATGTTGTACGGCGGTATTCTTCGAAACTGTATAAGTTTTGCAGTGAATCACATAAAAGTAAGAACTTTCTTCCTTTAAATGTAGGTTATTATGAAAAACTGATTGTTTATTGCTAAAATTTTGATGAATCTATTGTGGGTTTTGTGTTGTACATACGTTTGCCGAAATTTTGAAATTTTTGCTTTATTAATTATTATTTGAAGATAGAAGTTGATGCTTTATATGTATATATGTTAGCTTCTCGATCTGATATGTGTTTTATATGTATGTATTTGTCAATAAAAGTGAGAACTTTAATTTGTTCCCATTATTTTCTTAATTTAGCTAGCCAAATATCTATATTATATATGTACTGTTGTTGATGGGGACATTTTAAAGGTTGTGTATAAGCAAAGCTATGATCGTTCTTTCTTCTCGAGAAGCCTTTTATTAATTCTTAAGTAATCTAAATGTCATGCCAATGAAAATAAGAGAAAATTGATTTTTGGGTTTTCAGAATAATAAAGAAGAATGCAATTTAATTAAAATCCTAAAGTATTATTTTTGATATTTTAAAATAATGATGGAATGGAATATGAATAAAATAAACCTCTTGAGACATTGGTTCAATAGTTTTCATAGTTCACTAATAATATGAGAATTAAAATTCATCAAGTCGTAATTAGAAACCCCAAGTAATCACAGTGAGTCTAACACTTCTAACCAATAACTATTTCTACAATCGCATTCATAGTTATTGCTTAGGAATATTATTAAAGAACTACTTGATGTGTTAAATAAATTAAATCAATGCAAATATTTCCTCTTGTATGAATGCACAATTGCGACACTTAAATTAACACAAATTAACTATACAAACTAACAATCACGTAGAAAGTATAGTCTTAATAAATTAATAGGAAATATTTAATTGAAAATCATAAAATTTCAATAATCCAAATCCAATAACAAAGTAAACAATCTTAGCCCAATAATATGGACTTCAAATAACTTATAACAAAATCCTAATGAATTACCTTTAGTCTTAAATAGGAATTACAATAACAATAGGAAATTTATAAATGAACTAAGAATAAGAAAAATTCCCCATTAAAACTCTAAAACTCAAGCTAAATCATCAACTCTTAAGAGTTGGAAGTTTAGCCACGCATGAAACTCCTTTGTATCACTAAAGAACAAAAAATTGTAGTCACTATGGATGTAGAGATCGAATGGAATGAAGGGACAAGATTATGGAAGGAGAGAGGAAGAGAGAAGAAGTTGATGGTGGTGTGATAGTAACGATGAAACGACAATGAAATGACAATTCCGACGATAGTGTGGTGATAATCTCTTCCTCCTTTCTCCTCTCTCCTCATTTGCCTCTCCCTCTCTTTCAAGGTCCCCCCTTTCAAGGATGCATCAGCTCCTTCCTTTCATTTTCAAATTTTCATCAAAACTTGCCTTCTAAGTCGAAGCCCTTTTCTTTCCCAAAGATCATAGTTTCCTAATCTAACTTCTATGGAATCTGGTAGCAAAACACTAATTTTTTCCTCAATAATTTTTAGCTCCAACTTTCCTAAAATGACCTACAATGCAAGTCAAAATTTTGTAGCAACTGATATTTCAAGTAAATCATCTCAATCAATATTTATGGAAATATTGTTTGTTTAAGATCTTTTTTTCATACAATCATCTTTAATTTAAATTAATCATAATAAATGGAATTTAAGTCTACAAATTGTGATTAAATATCTAAATATAGTTTGAAATATCTTATTAAAATATGGTGCAATTAGTTGTGCTCTCGCCCGATTGGATCACTAGGAGGAGATTAGTGTAATTTGAAGTATGATGCTTTATCATTATATACTAACTGATGACAAGCACGCATATGCGTGTTATATATATATATATATATATATTCTGTTCACTAGGAGGAGATTAGTTTAATTTGAAGTACGATGCTTTATTATTATATACTAATTGATGACAACCATATGCGTGTTATATATATATATATATATATATATATATTCTGTTTGACAGTAATTGGTTATCATCATTTTATTTTGAAATCCATTTATTAGCTCTTTGGATGAATCTCATACCTTTTCAGAATCAATGAGTAGTTTTAGATGGTTTAATTTATTATAATTAATTAATTTTTTGTCCTAGAATATATATATATTTATATATTAATAATATATATAATCATCCATATATACATATAACATAAATCCACAAAAGATGATTATATAATATATATATATATATATGAAAAAAAAATAAAATCATAAACATGTAGACATTGATCCTTATAAGGTATAAGATTCTCTAGGGGGCTAAATATAAATGGACTATAAGATAAAATCATGATGATTGATCCTGTAAAATAGAAAAGGATATATTTGACAGTTGTTCAGATAAAACCGTCATATATACATATATATGGTGGTTGTTTTAAAAAAAATTGTCATACATATGTGATTCATACATGACATTTCTTACTAGAAAATCACCATATATAACAAAAAATATATAACGGTTTTTGAACTGTCATATATATATATATATGTCCTTAAAATATATGGCCGCTAGAAACTGCTATATGTGGACAAAAACAATTATCAAATATATATAGATAATTATGTAGTAATGATGATATGGATCAATTCAAATAATGATAAAAATTAAATAAACAAATCTAGTGGGTTTTCTTTTTGTTTTTTTTTTGGGTTCTGCAATCTAGTAGGATTGATAAAGTATGATTTATAAATTATTCCTTTACTATTAAGGTATTACAGGCCAGAACAATATATATATATATAGCTGTGAATCGAATTCAATTGGATAGGCTGATCAGAAGTCTATAATAATAATAGTAATACATATAAATAGCATAGGTTCTGAAATCTGATAGGAAGCACGGAAGTTGGCAGAAAAATAAGGGAAGATTAAGAAATCACATTGCAAGATATCACATAAACGTACCCAAATCACGACTTCTTCAGAGTTCCTGACTTGCATGCTTCAAGTCCTCAATTTTTCACAGGTCATAAAGAGCATAGTCATTAATTTGCCTACTATTAACACTGCATGCATGCCCCAAGGTATATCCGCTCCCTGAAAATATGGAAGCAGAGATAAATTCTTGAGTTCCAAAGTCAAACACAAAATGAAGTACGAATACTGTAACATATAGAAACTTTAAGAAGATAAAAACTTATGCTTTTGTTGTGAGCAGTTGAAATATTGAAATTCGTTCATACAAATGCGAGTAATTCTCCCAATACACACACACCAGATGAAAGACTGAAAATTCTTTCAGAAACACAGCCTGTACGTTCTAACGAAATATATTTTGGTTTATCAAAATTGAAATAAGTTTTCCTAGCTTAGCTTCAAGATCTCTTATGTGGTGTAGGCGTATTGATACCAAATTATCGAAATGAAACGTCCTTGATCCATGCAAATATAAAATATAAATTATAGTCATAGCGAGAACAAACCTCTGTAATCCAAGTCAAATCTAGTAAAACCACGTGATCGTTTGAAGTTTGGGTCTCTATTTAAATGAGTCCGGGGAACGTGAGCAATCTTGTGCCAATCATACCCTGTTTGCTCCGTACATCTCCGCAGCAATTCCGGACAAGCGTAGATCTCCAAATCTTTCAAATTATTGAGACGTTGAGTGCTATTTGGAAGTGACATCAACTTGGGGCATCTAGATATCTTCAATGACTTAAGCGAACCAATGTTTCCAAACCAGTTAGGCAGGGATGCTAGATTTGGAAGATCATCCAAAGTTACTGATTGAAGACTTTTAATATGCTGTAAAGACTCATGCAAATCTTCCACTTCTGGACACCCAACAAGCGTTAGATTTTCGAGGGCAATGAGGTTTTGGAATCCTGGTGACAAACTAAAGGTGTTCACAAACTAAAGGTGTTCGTTGCTATTGATCACATTACCTATCCTGACACCATTGAAGAGGCTCTTGCTGATGCTAACTGGAGACAGGCGGTTATGGATGAATATAATGCTCTGCTTCAATTTGGTACTTGGGACATTGTTCCTTTACCACCTGATCGTCAAACCATTAGCTGCAGGTGGCTCTGGAAGCAACAGGTTCACTTTATGGTCAAGCAACATAGGGTTCATCACTATTTGGATGGTTCGCTTACACCTCCGTCGGAGAAGATCTAAGATCCAAGATGCATCTTCATCTTCACTCATTATCAATCCTGAATTTGATGAATTTGAAGCCATTGATTCGGCGTTAGCTTCTTGGCTACTGGCCTCCATGTCGACAAACATTCTATCGGAACTTGTTGGTCTTGAATCGTCGGCTCAGATTTGGACAAAACTCAATCGACTCTTCTCTAACAAATCAGGTGCCGAAATCCTTTCCTACCATAATCAACTCTCAAATCAACGCAAGGGCGAATTGTCTATGCGCGATTACCTTGCCAATCTCAAGTCCATTTGCGATCATTTAGCTATGCTTGGTGAGAGTGTTGATGACTCTGTGCATATTTCTCACATTCTTAATGGTCTTTCATCTGAATATGAATATGTGATAGCTGTTATTAATGCTGCTAGACCACTGTTTGACCTTGAAATTGTGTCTATTATGCTCTTAGATTCTAAAACGCGCCAAAAAGCATTTCTCATTCATAGTTCTGCACATATTAATCAAGTGTCTGCTCATTCTAAATATTGTGATGATGATCCGTATGCCGAGGTGTATTATACTCAGGGTTCTTCAGCTCATGGAGGTGGTCGTCCACCATATTATACCCGTGGTGGTGACTTTCGTGGTCGAGGC
>JBAGKO010044300.1:0-10078 GCA_037177275.1 Acacia concinna | reverse complement strand
ATATAAATGCTCATACAAAAAATAATTGTTTTTTGTGTCTAAAAAAATAGTTCATTGCTAAATTTGCACCTTAATTTTTTAAAAATATATTAAAATATTAGGTAGTGGAACCCACAATTAACGGGTGTATTTAACGGCTTTATCATTTTTAACCCAAAAAAATTCATGATTGCTATATTTGCACCCAAAATAATTAATTGTATTGGCCTTTACCGAAATAATTCTTCATCAAATTTACACCTTAACCCAATAAGATATTACAGATATTGCAGTCCAACACCACATTTCAAACAAGGCAACTGGTATACAAGGCAACTAACTTTTTTGTTAATACTATAAATTAATCATTATATCTTTTCTATTGATAAAACTTCTAAATCAGTTGAACATAACAGTCAAGCAGTAATGAAGTGATGATCAACAAGGTTTTTAAAGTTTTAACTAATCTCTTGAAACAAATAAAACCAAACAAAAGCAAATTAATAATATTCAATACAAGAAAAATAAATAGAGTTAAGTTTAAGGGGTTTTTTATCCCAAGAAAAAACATATTGAATATTTCTGCCAAATAAGATCAGATGAATACAAATTAATATAAGCGGGTTAATTTTTTCTAAACTTTGTTACTTTTCTTTAATCACAAATAGTTGCTTTTACTAATTATAATTATTTTTAACAAATTATGGTTATTTCTCTCCAACCATGGTTAGTGTAATTAAATAGTTACTGTTACCATTGATTAAATTAACCTTAATTTTCTTACCAAGGTTAATCTATGGTAATTTATCTTCCTATATATTTCATCCTCGCAAATGGCTGAATGCCATCCTTCTGAGCCATATTGGGCTTTAGGCAGCAACTTACTTGAAACCTGGTCCCATGATTGTGCTTCATATCTAAATCTAAAGCCCAAGTACCCAATCATCCTCATATGCCATTATCATTTATCAGTTTTCCCAGTTTTGTTTCGCAATTTTTGGCTCGGTAAGCTATGGGCAAGATAAGAAAGGTAAAAATGAATAAAGGTCTCAATTAAAAATAATAATATATTAAAATTTATATAACTTATTATTAATGAGTTATGAGATTTTTTTAAAAATATTATTTTTCTTAATTGTGACCTTAGTGTTATTTTACCTCAAAAACTCGTTTTATAATCTATGCTATTAAGATCTATACATTACATTGGGAAAAAAAAGATCTATACATTACAGTAAGTGGGATTAATCTCATTTATATTTATTTATATATTGGTTCTTTTTAACTTAGAGGGGCAAGTAATAATAATTTGTTATTATAAGTGAGATTGAACATGTGATTTCTCATTTGCCAAAGGGCTTATATGCGGCTTGACTACAAAGCAACTAACTTTTTTGCTATTAATTTAGAGAAAATTAAAAGGAATAAAGATAGTTAAATACTAGTTGAATTTAATAATTCTAAATCAATCTTGTTGCTTATAAAAGTATAGGGATTGACTAAATTTATGTAATGCAATTAATGACTCATTTTTATCCAAAATCATTTATTTAGGAATTTAAAATTCAAATGGCATTTTTTATCATTCTTTCAAATTAAAATTAAAATTAAGAACCTAGAGAAAATAATATTTATTACTCCTCCTATATTGATACAATTTTTTTATATTGATTTTTTAATTTTAGGTGAGTTGGATCCTTGAGTATTACTAGGGTTAGGGCATGTCTTTGGGCTCAAAGAGTACTTATATAAGTATTTGCATTTCACCTACTAATAAGATCTTCACATTGGTAGATTTGAACACACAATCACATAGTTATTAACCAAACCCCTTACCAACTAAACTATCCCTTGTTGGTTCCATATATAATTCAATTTTTTTGCAAAGATGAATGTCACACCCCAATAGGCCTAGAAGTTGGAGAATAAGCCTTAATTAAGTATAAGCTCAGTGGAACCAAATGTCTCAAGCATATCATAAGGAAAATGCTTGATATGGTTATTAAAATTATTTATGGGCAATGAAAATTTTGGAAACATCATGGAATTCAGTTTCGAAGATTCGGAAAAATTAGGAATAGGTTTAGTTCCCTGAGAGTGGCCAAATAGTTTTATGGTGTATTTGGATGAAGAGAAAAGTGGGGAGAAAGGAGGAGAAAATGAATACTAGGTTTCAAAACTTCCATAAATAGTAAAAGAACTTACCATTTTTAGGAGTTTTCTCCCCTAATTTTCTTTCCTCCCAAATTTTCTCTCAATCCAAATATAGGGTTAAAGCTGAATTTTGTGAATTATAAAGGCCTATTTTTGGGAGAAATTTAAGACAAATATCTAGAAATTAATTTTTAGTCCAGGCATTTTAAGGAAATTAGATAATAAGTAATAGAAGGTAATTGAGAAAGAAAATCCTTATAAAGTATTCAGGATTAATTTATAGAATTTATTTGATAAATCAGTACTGATAAAGAAGGGGTAAAATAGTAATTTCACTGCCCAAGTTTAAAAATGGGTTTGGGCCAAGGTTTATAGTTAATGAGGGGAGCGCAAAATGAACTCGCTCAAACTAAGAATAGAATGCTACAATAATAAAAGATGAAGCTTATGGGAAAAACCTAATTGCGTGTGGGCCCAAGGAAATAAAATAGGGAAAATGGCAAAATGGTCTTAAGGATCATACATATTCACTAAAAAGTCTTATCAATTTTGTCTCTTACCAAGAAGTCCTAAAGTCCCAAGTGACTAATTAACAACTTAGTAGGTCTAATTGACAACTTTGACAGTAAGTTTTGACAACTCTGTAAGAACATTTTAATAATTATCACCTAGGCGTTGAAACAACTTAATATGCCCAATATACAACCTTGACAGTGAGTTTTTGACAACTCCATAAGAACGCCCAGGTGCACTTGTGACCACATGGCCACACAATTGTAAAATGTTCTTACGGAGTTGTCAAACTTACTGTTAAGGTTGTCAATTGGGCCTACTTAGTTGTTACAACGCCTATGTGCATTTTGTTAAAATGTTCTTACGGAGTTGTCAAAACTTGTTGTCAAAGTTGTAAATTGGGCCTACTAAGTTGTCAATTGGGCCTATTAAGTTGTTAATTAATCACTTGGAACCTTGGGACCTTTTGGTAAGGGACAAAATTAGTGGGACTTTTTAGTAAATATATTTGGTCCTTAAGACCTTATTGCCATTTTCCCAATAAAATCCTCCCTTATCAAAACCACTTCAACACCCTCAATCCCTTTTCATTTATAGGGAATATCATTACTGTGAGATCCTTGAGAGGGATATGATCTAATTTAATCTAAGGCCGCATGTCTCAGCTACAAATATCATTGACACTAATCTCCCTCCTAACTCTTAAAACGTTCCACACACCATCCAGAAGATATTCCCAAATCGCAACATTGGGTAAACGAGCAGAACAGGGGGAAAAAAGATACCCAGAAGATATTCCCAAATTGCAACAACAAATTAGCTCATAATGTAAGGCATATTCACTCTTCACCAATAAAAACTATAGAGAGATCAAAAACTAAAAATACTAGCGGAAAAACGAGCATAAAAAATGAGCAGAACAAATTTTGAAAAACTGGTATAAAAACCAGAAGAGGACGAGCTCATGATGTAAGACACATTCAACAACCACCACCAAATACTTACAAGAACATATTCTATAAAAACGAGTAGAAAACGAGAACAAAATCACGGAAGAGATTTTGGAAAATCGAATGAAAGCAAATTAATAATATTCCATACAACAAAAACAAACAAAGTTACGTTTAAAGGTTTTTTTCATTTCAATATAGCATATGCGGGAAGTGCTTTATTAATAAGATTGAGGATTACATAGTGCTAATTAATATATAATTTACGAGATTGTTAATGATAAAATTGTAAGTAAATGCACTTGTTTTCTTTACTGAGTTTTTAAATTTTTTAATCAAATATATAAAATGTAAAAATTATAGTAATTAATTTATAGTTTCCAATATGTTTTGGAAAATGTGTTTGCTCCTGATGATGTTAATTAGTACAAAACAGAGAAAATGTGTCTCATCTTGACAATAACAAAATAGCAGAATTTTTGGTACCCAAAAAAAGATAAAATTGCTGAATTTTTTGTTTTTACTTTTTAATCAAGTTACGTTCAAACTTTCATGAAAATTCTTTACAAACGACATTGCATGAAAATAGGCTATAAAGGAAACCTCACTTTAAAAAGAACCATTTGTCTGACTTGAATCTTTTGTATTGCCAGCATCAATTAACAAATTATCTTAATGATATTGCTTTCGAGTCTATAATAAAGCGGGTAAAATGTAAAACGCCACACATTCTATTAAATTAAATTAAAATATAAAAATTGACTATGATAATAAATGAAATACAGAAAAGTTAAAAAGAACAATTTTAAGTCGCTGAAGTATACTTGTTTGTTCAAATTGTAAAAAGAATAAACTGAAAGTTAATGGATATTGACCACTTATTTGCTGCGTTAAATATTTTTGGGAGGATAGGCAGTACTGGAGCATGATCAATTTAAAGGTAAAATTTTTGATGTAATAGTAAATTATTTGAGACTATAGATCCCGATCAACATGCCTAGCTTCGATTTTTTTTTTTAAACTTGTTTTGTTTTACTTTACTTCATTTTATTTATTTTTAGGCAAAACATATTATCCTCATCAACTAGGTCAAGAAGCAACAAACAAATTGGAGACCTTTTCTTCAACATCGACATTATCAAACATTCTTCCTAAAAGTATAGGAATGATCCTTACATGCCTTATATTATACAACATACAAAATACTTGTAAGGTCTTTACTACAATTACATCATTGAATTTTTGCCCTTAACACCAACAAGATTGAAGTCTGTACCACATATGATCTAGGAACAAAAAATAAGTAGATCTCCAGGATCTACTGTAGAGCAAAGGACCAACTATTACCCAAAATCCTGAAACAAATCCCAATGACATGCTCACATAAAACCAATTTATCCCATTTTCCTTACCCTTTTTGTGAACATGATCATGGTTTGGCACATTGCAAGTATCATTGCAGTCCTTCAAAAGCGGAGGACCAAAGAGATCATTGCCCATGAAACTTGATGCATCCAAGCTTTGCAATTGAGTGCCTGTTGGAATTTTCCCCCTCAAATTATTGTAAGACAAGTTCAGCTCATTCAAAAAATTCAAATTGGACATGCTTAATGGGATTTCACCACAAAAATGATTCTTTGACAAGTCCATTGTCTCTAATGATTCCATGTTTCCAATATTTTGAGGAATTTTTCTGCTCAAAAGATTGTTTGACAAGTTCAAAAAAACCAACCCCTTAAGTGATGTAATTTCACTTGGCACCTCACCAAATAATTTATTATCAGAAAGGTCTATGCTTATGACGAGGCCTAGAAAAGTATATACATCATCTCTTCCTTTCAACTCGAGAAGCACATTAGTTATAGACCGAGAACTTCTATTTCCTTTACCATTGATGTTTGACTCTAGAGTGGTATTCTTTATCAGCATAACACTCAATTGGTTGATGCATTTTGGGATTTGTCCCTCCAAGTCGTTGTGTGCAAGATCCAAGATATGTAGAGAAGTCAAAGAACATATTTGATTGGGAATCTTACCATTGAATTTGTTTGACTTGAGGAGAAAAAATTTCAAATTTATGAGAATGCCTCCAACCCATGGTGGAATGGTTCCTGAAAATTCATTCTCCCTAAGATCCAACAATACCAAGTTAGCATTATTCTTTAAACAAACAGGAAAAACGCCTGAAAGTATGTTGTTACGAAGTTGCAATGAGTTTAGCCAAGATAAGGATCCTATGGATGCAGGCAAGTTCCCCTTCAAGTGGTTATTATCAAACTTTATAATCATCAAATTATTTGACCATCTCTTCCAACAATCAGGTGTTTCACCTGACAAATTATTTGATGCCAAATTGAGATATTCCAATCCCATTGGCTCTTCATTTTCTTGACACAAGAAGGAGGCTATGGATCCAGAAAAGCCATTACTCGAGAGGTCTAAGTATTTCACATGAGGTGATATACGTGGTAAAGCACCACTTAAGTGATTTGAACTGAGATCAATGGATGAGACATTGATGGGACTCTTCAATGTATAAGAAAGGTCTCCATGGATATCATTGTTAGAGAAATCAAAATAAGAAGCATGGGGGAATGCATCCCAAACCCATGTGGGGATAGAATCAGAGATGTTGTTGTTAGGTATGGACAACTCCCTAAGATGTTTCAATGACCGAATCCATGATGGAAATTTGGGGCCTAAATGCCACGAGGCTATGTCTAAGCTTTCCAAATTTTGAAAAGAAGGCTTCCAATTGGGACCCACTTTTAAGCTGAGTTTGCTCTGTGATGTGTAGAATGAATTCAATCTAGTGAAATTAGCAAAGTGATATTCATTTACGATTCCATGGAAAGGATTGCCACCAATACCAAGTTCTTGTAATTTAGAAAGTGATTGGACAACATCAAAAGGATTCCCCTCAAATTGATTTACAGAAAGATCAAGACTATTCAAATATGTGAGATTTCTTAAACATAGAGGAATTGCACCATGTAAAGAATTGTCGGCAAGATAAAGAAGACGGAGATTTTTGAAAATCCCAATTTGAGGTGTCAAATGACCGTAAAGTTTTGAACTAGTTATGAACAAAGTCTCTAGTGTGTTTGAAGCACATCTTGAGAATATGTCCAATATCTTAGAGAATTGCTGATTGCAATTTTTGTTAGAAAAATAAACACTTTTTAAGTTACAGAGATGCTTAAAGAGTTTAGAAATGACCCTTCCAACTGATTGTATGATAAATCAAGAGTAACCATAGAAGTCAAGTTTCCAATGGCATATGACATTGCTCCATGCAAATTGTTGTAAAAAAGATTAAGAGACTTGAGATGCTTCAAATTATACAACCAATCAGGGATAGATGAATTAAACAAATTAAAAGACAAATCAAGATCTTCAATAAGAGAGAGGTTATGAATACCATTTGGGATGGAGCCTTGCAATTGATTACTACTTAATTGAAGAGAAACCAAGTTTTTTAGTTGAAAAGTCCACTTTGGAATGGAAGCAGATCCAAAATCAAAAGAAGAGGAAAGATCAAGAATTGTTAGAGATGATAAGTTTTTGGCAGTGGTTGGATGGAAATTGTGATGAAGAGCACAACCTGAAAAGTGCAACTCTATCAATGAGGGAAGAGCTTGCAAAACAGGAAGCCAATCAAGTGCATTAGACATATTAACATAAGTCAAATCAAGATATTGGAGCGATGAAAGAGATGATATCCATTGAAGATTTTTTGCATACATTGGTAGCCCATGCATGCCATATTGATACTCACCAGAGAGACGAAGATAGAGTAGATTTGATATATTCCCAATCTGATGAGGAATTTTTCCAGTAAAATCATTACCTCTAAGGTCAAGATAGCGCAAGCCAGAGACGTTTCCTATTTGTTGAGGAATGCTTCCACTTAATCCCGCATAAGAGAGGTTAAGATGTGTCAAGCTCTTCATTGATCCAAGGAAACTTGGAAGTAGTGTACCTCCAAAATAGTTGCCGCTCATGTCTAAGAAACTAAGTTCTTTCAAATCAAGCATCGAAGGATGTAATTCACCACCAAACCTTGATTCCTCATAAGCATCATATTCTGAATACATATACCAGGGAGGAATTGAGGTTGAGAGGTGAAGTTGAAGAATATGACCTGTTACAGGATTGCAAGCAACTGATGTCCAATTGCAGCAATTTGTGTCTTCAGACCAAGAGGCAAGCCTGTTTAAAGGATCAAGAAGATGTTGCTTCAAGGTAAGAAGGGCTTTCCGCTCAGTAGGAACGCAAAGAACTTCATCAGATGCTTCACATATGGATAAAAGGTTTAGGAGTGAGGTGAGTGAACAAATCAAAATGAACACAATAGGATTGTCGCACAAACCCATGAGAAGTTTTTTTATTTAGTGCAGCTGGCATATAACTCTTAACAAAATTATTGGTATATATAGTGTCCTTTAATGAAATATCATAGATATTTCACATCTCGATTATACAAAAATTCCACGGGAGAATAGTAAGCAATTTCCTTGAATATCATCCTGAAAAAGTTGTGTTAGACCCAATAGTTTTGTCTATGCATAATAAATTATATTTTTCCAGTCCTATACTTGTAAACTGGATGAAATTATATATGTTCATTACAAATCCAATAGAAGACATGAACGTCATGCATGCTTGCGTAATTCGTAAACACAGTAAAGATAGACATAAAGAGTGTGGCTTCTCTCATTGTCCCTTTCTCTCCTTAGCCCTTCTTGACTCTCCAAGACTATTGGATCAAATATTCAATAGTCTAGATCTATATTTTATAAGTTTGGACCATTGGATATTTGATCCAATGGTCTTGAAAGGCTAAGGAGGCCAAGGACAAAGAGAGAAGTTACAGGAAGACATAAAAACAAATAGCCCAAGCCTGGTCAATTCCGTCCCTGGATTTGTGATCCCCAGTACTAGTAGGGTGCTCATCAGTTATCATATAGCGCGACAGCATGTGTCGTTCTTAACAAAGTCCAGTCATATCATTAACTAAAGATTAATTAATAAATCATATCTAACTTACATTAAGTGGAATTAATGTAACTGAACTCACGTGTTTGCTTAGATGTTAAGCATCTCTGACTCGACTTTACTCTGTAAATCCTTTTTTCAATCTCTAAGGGGGAACACGTTGTTATTTATGGCATGTGCAAGTTAATTACGCATCTAAGGAAATAAGAAAACAAAAGAAAAGGTACTAAAACAATGATGTGCTGTTTTGTCACACACTATAGCTACGTACGTTATCCCTGCATGCTTTCACCAAGACTTGTACGCAACAATGAAAGTACTATAAATGATTTCACCAACTATTTTTGTTGGATTCAAAGAGCTTATTTAATATTTTTTTTTAAAAAAAACAAGAGTTTCTCTGAACGCGTGTTGGACTATATAGGATTTTCTGTAGTTAAATTATTTACATTTTCATGAATAAATTTATATATTTGATCATTTTTTTTCCATGCTGGCTTCCAACTCTCAAACTCAATTTTAAAAAAAAAGTATTAACATAAACACTAGTTACTTATACTATAAGGCTCCGACTATATTTGATAATTTTAGATGATTAATAATTCTGAAAAGCAGAAATGTAGTAGTTGGCAAACGTGTTCCACATATGATCGACTCATTGGTCAACATTATATTTTCATAGGAAAGTCGGTGAACTATACAAAACGTGTGTAGACGGTACTTGGTCCACATTATATATTTCCATGCCACTCTCGCCAAATGCCTTTTCACAAAAGAAGAGTAAAAGATTCCTAACCGTAATGTTTACTTTAAATAAAAGAAACTTTTCCCTCCCATTTCAAAGTCTTCGCCTTTTGTAATAAAAGTCTTCTTTTCTAATGATGAGTGACTATCAACATTGATTTTTTTTCTCAGCAAAACAATTGACAGCGTGTTTGGTTTAACGTTTCGTAAACGTCCGATGTTTAAGCAAACGATCGATTTCAATTGAAAAAGAAAAAAGTGAGTGTTTGCTTTGCCAATTGATATATCGCCTTATTCAAGCAAAACGTCCGACAATGTTTAAGCAGAAAAATGATGCTTAATTGGACGATATGACTGTAGAGATTTTTTTTTTAAAAAAATTTTGTTACAGTTTATTCTATTCGGTCTTAATTATAAGACTCAGTTGATTTTTTTTAAAGAATTCTAAGAAAGATAATTATATTATTTTAAATATTAAAATTTATCATTTTTTCTATGAACTATTTTGTTTGATTTATGAACTAATATAATCTCTCTGATTCTAATTATAAGGGCTAGTTTACTTTTTAAAGAATGTTAAAATAGATAATTACATCACTTGAAAGTATTAAAATTTATCCTAATATATTTACATGTAATAAGACTCCCTCCAATCCTAATTATAAAACCCAATTGGTTTTTTTTTGGAGATATTAAGAAAGTAAAAAAAAGTCAACTAAGTCTTATAATTATGACCGAAT
>JBAGKO010044289.1:0-10078 GCA_037177275.1 Acacia concinna | reverse complement strand
AAAACACTACAAAAAAAAATCAGTGTTTTGAAGCGGTTTTTTTTTTAAAAGAGGTATTTAAAAGTTGACATTAGTAGCGGTTTTATAATAACCGCTACTAATATGTCACAGTTTGACTACGCGCCATAAGGCGCGAGTATTTGTATTGACATTTATAACGGTTAAAATAAAAACCACTACTAATAAAAGGTAGGAATTACGCACCATATGGTGGGAACATTTGTAGCGGTAAGGGACTAATAAGTGAGGTAAAAGAAGTTGTGACAATTGTGTTCACACATTTGTAGCGGTTATAAGATTTAACCCTACTGAAATACACATTGATAGAGGTTAAAAAGAACTGTTACTAAATTTATGTGCATTAGTAGAAGTTTTTGTGTAATTGCTGCTGCTGCTGCGTCTCTTTAGTGGCAGTTTTTTAGTAACCGCTACTAATAGTAAAATGTATCTTTTTAGAAGTAAAATACATTATAACTAATTTTAAAATGGTTTGTAAGACTAACTTATAATTAGTCGCGGTTGGTGACCTTTGCAACGGTTATCAAATGACAGCTACTAATGTATACGCTCGTAGCGGTTCTAGTAGCGGTTTGTTTAACTGCTGTTAATGTAAATTTTCAAATTTCAAGAAATCTCGCCCCATTCATACGCATCGCTACTAATTAAAATTTTTAAATTTCAGGAAATCCAACCGCGTTCAAACATTTGTAGCGGTTATTGTATGTTCTAGTAGAGGTTATAAAAACCTTTACTAATGTAAATTTTCAAATTTCAGGAAATTCCGCTCCATTCAAATGCTTGTAGCGGTTCTAGTCGTGGTTTTGAACCACTACTAACGTCTATTATGAGCAGCGGTTTTTAAAACGCTACTATGACTGCTCCTAATTAGCAGCGGTTCTGACATAACTGCTGCTAACGTTAACGCTTATATAAACACCCAACCCTGGCCCCATTCGTATTTTTAGTTGCAATCCACCTCCCTCCTTTCTCCATTTCTATTTTCAGTTGCAACTCACCTCCCTCCTTTTCTCTTATTCTCTACATAGTATTAAAGCACTCTCATTTTTTACAAAGGTAAGTGGCTTAAGATTATTATTTATTGCTCTTTTTTATTTATTGTATTCTAAACAATTTTTTTATTATTTCAGGTTTATAATGTTCATCATCTACTCTTTCCTATCCGTCTACCATTTCTTCCGGTATATCTATCTATTTCAGTTTTAACATTTTAAATAAAAAATCACATATAAGCATATTTTTCAAACTATGTATTTTTATTATCTACATATTATTGAATATATTATAAATAATTTAGGTGAATGTAAAAAACACATATTTAGCTCAATAGGCAGTAATCATAATATTAATAAAAACTATTACACTTTTAAAGTAAATAATTATTATACTTTAAAATAATTTAAAACTTTATAGAATTATTTTTTTTTAATTTTTTTAGAAGCATTAATAGCGGTTCTTAATTGCTACAAAGTTCAGAATAAAGTATAGGGTTCTAGAGAGAAATTCCTCCTGCCAAATTTTTATGAATCAATTTAGTAGGAGTTATATAGCTGCTACTAATGCACCTGAAAAAACGCTACTAATTTCCCACCAAAATTTCATGCATCCTTTTTTCATACGTTAGTAACGGTTATATAACTGTTACTAACGCCATACCTTAGTAGCGGTTATTGATAAACCACTGCTAACATTTGCCTCAAATATCATTTGGTAGTAGCGTTTTTTTACTAACCGCTACAACCGTAGTAGTGCTTTGACCAAATGCATGACGATTTTTAAAACCGCTACAAAAACCTTAGTGGCGGTAAAGTTTGAAGTGGTTTTTATAACCGCTACAAAATGACGTTTGCAACTTTTTTGTAGTGGAATCAATGAAAGAAGAGCCAGATCGGACCGGCCGGCCGGACCCCAATCTGGTCCGGTTGACAGAGGTGACCGCTGGCTAGGTCGACTCGGCGAGTTTGTTTTTTTTAAAAAAAAAGCCCCCAAACAACCTTGTTTTGGGCATTTTTTTAAAGGCGACAGTCCAGATCTGATTGTATGTATTCAAGATCAACAGCTAGGGAAGCCTCCACCTTTGACTTTAGCTTTTAAAGATTTTTAATTGCATTTTGGCCTCATGAATATCGCAGAAACTGACCCCACGCCATCTTTTCTTCACGCTTCTAGCTTTCGCATTACTTTCTTTGTAAATGAGTCCCTTTTCTCTTTACATAAATGTCTCTGGCTAGTTTTCTTCTTTGCAATTCAATCTTTCTTCCTCTCAATCCCCATTTTCTTCTTATTTCTTCTTTAAATCTACACCAAAATTTCCCTAACTCATGATCAAGCATATAATTGTATGTAAAGGAAAATTTTAACCTTCAATTAAACTAAAATGACGACAATACCCCTATGCACTTATTTATTCAATTTAATCCACAATAATGCTTTTCTACTTCCATTTTTTCACATTTAAAACACTACTTAAACCTAATAATTCATACAAAATAGTAATTTATCAGCCTGTCGCTTGAGTATTTAGTAATAATATATAAATTATAATATTTTAATATGAGCGGTTTAACCCCAGTCTGATCCGGTTGAATCTTTTAAATTCATACCGTGACCGGTTCTTTAGTCGGTTCGGTTTTTTTTACCTTTAGTGGAACGAGATTGTTGGGCCCACGAATTGCTAGAAAACTCACTCTTCTATTACCAGCCATTTCAACTGATTCGTGTTAGCAAGACTTTTCATATTGTTGTTTTTATCCGCCGTATACAATAACTATACACCCGAGACTTGAAAACTACTTTTTTGTTTTCTTTTAAATTTTCTTATAAACTCGTCTTCATGTTGCCATTGCCTTCTTATTAGTGATGTGAATCTTTTTCATATATAGGTACTCCATCTTATTCTTAATATGTCAAATGTTTAAAAAGTTCATCTTGGTTTCACATATAAGACATATTTTTTATATTTGTCTTATCCTAACTTATTCTTATCAATGTTCCGTAAAAAATAATGAAGGAGGAGAGTGAACAAAGGAATTAAGGAAGATAGTTAGTATCCTTTAAAATACATGACTTCGTGAAATTAGATAACGTATTATTGCAGTTGAACCCAATTTTACCTCATTGTGTTATACATTGAGAGACCACTCACGTTACTGAGTCAACTGCCGCCGACGACTTTGTTGGTATTTGTGATCGAGGCAGTTGCTAATTAACATTTTGAAAATTACATATACTATTCTTCCATTAATGAAAGCCTCTTCTATTTGCTTCCTTATCTTTCAGATGAATTAATGCTGCCCTGTCGTGGTCGGCGATATTTAAAAATGTCACGTATATAAAATAAATGAATGAAAGGAAGGAAAGCAAGTGGAATCAGAGAGGTAAAAAAACTAAGCACTCAGGCTTCGTTCACATTCCCTATCATATAAAACATCAGACATCCCATTCTATCAATTCATGTGGAAATTGAAGTTGTCTGACTCACATAACCATTTCTTTTTAAAAAAAAACCTCATAAATATACAAAACTTTACAAATGACTCAAATTAGATAAATAATAAACGAATGGTAGAAAATTGATCAGTTTTAATAATTCTCTGTTGAGTTTTAGTTATCACTCGCTCAATTTTAGTAATTATGTTTTGATCAAAGCCCCCTTCTCATTTACCAAATTTAAGTTATGTTTCAGAGTTTTTAATATTTAGAGAGTATTTATTTATTTTTTCCCTTTCTTCTTTTGAATAATAGTTCAACTTAATTAAAAACTTACTGTACAATTTTGTATTGAACCATGTTCTGTCTCAAAAAAAAAAAAAAACAAAAAAGTTATTCTCGTGAAGACCCCGTTTGGCCACCTTCGTTGACTCTCTCACTCTCTCTCTTTACCCACAAATTTCTAAATTCTCATTTCGTTAAACTTTTTTTTATTATTATATTTAATCTTTTTTATTTGGGATTTTTGGTGATGCCAACACATTCAAAATACCTACTTTTATAATATTATTATTGGTAGCTAGCGGCAATGGTCGTGGAGGAATTTGTGGAATATAATGACAAACTGGTTTTTTCTTTGCGTGATGAACTCCGATAGATAGATGGCACATGCAAACAAAAACAGGTTAACAACAAACCACTTACCTCAAGAAATGGACTCGTAGTGTTTGTTTAAACATAGCTTTATGCAATATGACTGAAAAACACAAATCTTACTCATCGACAGTGGCCAAGACCAAATGTTAATGTCTAGATAGATTTGTAAAGTCCCGGGTATAAATCAACAAACATCATTGTACCCGCAAATTAATGGTTGGGGTTTCAATCACTTTCAATCAGTATTTTTTTTAAAAAAAAAAGGTAAAAAAACATATATTGTTAAAATAAGTGGAATGTGAAAATGGAAGAACCGAAGAAGAATGTAATTAAACTTGAATGCGAAGTAAAGCGGATTCCCCGGCCGGGGATTTTTGGTGGAATTAGAAATGCTGCCACGTGGAGACACTTTTGGAAGACCAGTGCCGCAATGTCTTACAAGAAATTAAATAGACAGACAACAACGGTGACCATCAACAGACACAAGAACATGTTTAGATTTGCGTTAATTAGATGGATAATCATGTACACAAAAATTCAATTCAGTCATTATATATATATATATACACACACGGAGTGCTTTTTAGTGTAATTATAAAAATACTATTGAATAATTTAATTATTAAACTCTTGTAAATAAGCAAGGAGGTAGTAGGAGATAATTTTGACACTAGCTAGGAACAAAGAAGACTAATGAGGGCGTGGGAGGAAAACAAGGTGGGTGACAATGTCAGGATCTTTGCGAATTGATGCTGTCAAGTGTGAACTGTCGGGTAAAGGACACGCGCATCAAGCAATGCAGGAATAAATGCCGCCTACTTCATCAAACTGTTCCACAGGTATAATATATATACTCTTTTTTATTTTAAATATAAGATTTAATTAATTTTTTTAAAAAAATTAAAAAAATTAATTAAATTAGTTTAGAGAAGTTATAGTTAAAAAAATTACAGATTTAGGAACCAATGTGATATATAATTATAGTTAAAGGAACATTGACATCAATAATTTGAAAAAAATAAATATAGGAGATAAAATGGATATGTGTTTTATATTTAAGATAAAATCAAATTTTTAACTAGATCTTATAATTAGAATATGATAGAATATATATATATTCCCTCTGATTTTAAATACTACCTCTGGCTCTGATCTTAATCAGTTGGCTTTTTTTTTTAAAAGAAATTAAAGAATGATCATATCATACATTATATTTTATTATATTATATATTAGTTCATAATTCAAATAAAATAGTTTGAAGAAAAATAATAAATTTTAATACTTAAAAGTTATATAATTATTTTTTAAAGATTTTTTTTAAAAAAAATTAATTGAGTCTTATAAACATGACCGGAAAAAATATAAGATTTAGTTGATTTTTTTAAAAAAAGATATTAAAGAATAAAAATAAGTTAGATAATCATATTATATGCAGTGTATTGTTAAATTATATGTTAATTTATAACTTAGATTGGTTTGAAAAAAAAAACTACAAATCTAAATTTTTTTAAGTGGTGCAATTAGTATTTTTATAATTTTTTTAAAAAATAAATTAAATCTTATATTTAAAATCAGAGATAATGTGTGTGTATTGACGCGCTTATTGGTTAGATTAAAATATAATTTATTATTCTTCTTCTTTCTCCTTTTTAATGACCAGCCTTATTGACGCTTTAGAAAATTTTAAATATCTTCAATAAAAAAATTTTAAATATCGCGATACTATGTTTGATAATAGAGAAAGTAGTTATATGAAGGAAAAAAAGAACTGGGCCTAGATACGGATGTAATTTAATTAAAATTGGATGAGAGAGAATACTCACAGGCCCATCTCAGAAATCTCATGCCTCCTCTAAGTCCAAATACGGTGTGGGCTTAATTGAGTAACCAAGATCGGCTTCCGGAAAATAATTTTAAGAAAAGTGATAAAAATAATTTTGAAGAATAGATTTTAAACATAATACATTTTATAAAAAAATAATTTAATAAAATGATAGTGTTTGGATAATATTTATCTTAATCACTTTTTTTTTCATATTCAAATTATTAAAAGGGATGTTAACTAATGTGATAATTGCATATAAAGGTGGATTCCACCACAAAGATTTTTAACATCAAATTTCATTATAAATACAAAAAATTAAATAAATTTATCTACAAAATTTTATTATAACATGTAAATTTTATAATATAATAAAATAGGTTTTGTTTCTTGTTCTTTTCTTATTGCTTTAGCCGGAAATAAAATATGTGGGGAAAACTAGGGACAGTGCACCTGGGCAACAAAAATAAATTAGAAAAATGTGAAAGCAGGGGACATATTAAAATATTAAAAAAAACATTAAAGTAGACTGTGTACATTTTTCAGATATTAGCCGATTCTAGCTTATCGCAAGTGTAAACGGTAAACCAGAAACATCTTTTCAGGTTAAAAAAAAAACTAGAAACACCGTACATACAGACATTATACAGTGATAGGTGATGTTCGCAAGGATCTTGAAGTTTGAGCCTTGGAGGGGAGAGAGGTGAAGTTTTGGTGAAAATGGAGAAAAAAATACTACGTAGTTTTTAAAAATTATAGATTTGGAGGTCAAAAGTCAAAACCGTGGTTTGACATAAAAAAAGCATTGAACATAAACTCGGATTGGATCGATCATGATTGAAAAACTGGCCTATCGGATCTTGTCCGGTCCGGTTGGCTGGTATAATTGCTAGCCGAGTCAACTCGGCTGACTTACACGATCGAGTTTTTATTTATTTATTTTTTTAAAAAAACTCCAAAACGACGTTGTTTTAAGGCACTCTTTTTTTTTTTTTTAAAAAAATTCGGGTCTAGCCCTAAACTTGACCCGGAATCACCCCACCCCAACCAAACCCTAATTAGAATCCAATATTCATTATTCAGCTTCATCATCTTCATTTCTTCATCGAGATGAAGAACTGAAGGTGGCCAAAGGCTAACAGATACAAAGGAGTAAGAGCAGACGCAGTAGGTCTCGTACAACTGCACAAGCACTCTCACTCACACACTCACTCACACGTTGTAGCCAATCGGTAGCAGATCGTAGGGGAATTGGTAGTGTCGTCACGGTGAGATAGCGTGACGGCGACAAGGCGAGCTGGCGCAACTGATTCACTTGACGATTTAAGGTATTCCAGAATTTTCTCAAACCCATTAATTCACTCTATTAGCTAAAATTGAAGATCAATTTTTTTCCCTTGTGCAAACTGCGAAGGGGTTGACTGATTTGTGATTTAAGTAATAGATTTAGAGACCTTAAAACTAGAGCATTAGGAATTGGTTTTCTCATTTTCTGAACTGATGATGCTACCAGCGCCTTCATCTTCTTAATGATTGCAAAAGTTTTTCACATTGTTGATCCTTCTCTTATTGGCAACAATGAATGGCGATAGCACACGATGAAGTGAGAACTGAGGAAAAGAGGAGAACACTGACAACGAGCTTGATAGTGAGCTGACTAAGCTCTAAATTTTTTAATTTATGTTTGCCTTTATAAAGTTGTAAACCGTGGTTGGCTGGTTGTTTTTTTTGATTTGGTGATTTTTTCATTCCTTTGAATGTCTGATGTGATCTCTCATGTCATTTGCTTTATGATCTCTGAATTTTTTACCTCATTGATTCATTTGCTTCAGTTTGTCTTGTAGTTCTCTAAGAACTCATGTGTTGCCTTATGGATTCATTTCATATGGTAGTGTTTTGGATCTAGAGTAGATATGAACTCAATTTGGCTCAGTTTGTGTCTAATTGAAGGCTATTTTCAAAGGATATAGTGTTGTTAGTTGTTGCTAGATTTGTCTTAGCTTGCTAAATATTGTCTTAGCTTGATAATTCATGTCTTCTATAGGCTCAATTCGTGCTAAATATTGTCTAAACTTGTTAAGCAATGATAACCACAAAGGAGTCTCCAATCACTTGAATTTCACCCTTAAACTCACTTGAATTTGTGTTATTCTCAATCTTATATTTCTTTGCCACTTTAGTTTTCTACTTGTTTTAGCATGTTTCCAATTAGACATTAGCTTCTTCACTCATTTCTTTATCTGAATACTGCCTCATGAATCCTAAATTGCCTAAACTAGGTAATGGGTAGTTTGAGTCCATGTTTGACATCAATTGGCTCCTTGAGATTGATCTTGAGTTTGCACTTCTATTCATGGTAAATGGTAATTGATAAGTACTAGGTTTTAAAAAATGAGCCAGTTGATAAAGGAGATAGCCCAGTGCTTGGTGTTGTTAGGAGTGATTAAAGAAAGATATAATCAAATAATATTTGGGAGGTAGCATGAATTTAGGCCTTAGGGGCATAATTGAGGGATTTATATGATTAAAGACTAAAGTGATGGCACAATCAATTCATATATAATCAATAATGAGCTAGATTACATCCCAATTCAAAGTACTAGTTCATAATTAAAGTTAAAAAAGAAGAAGCATGCCCTTTAAATAATAAATCATTATTATCTTATTAATGTTTTGAAACTAAATTTAAGAATTAACAGTCTGCTACTTAATTATAGAAAAATAATTTTTTAATGGACAAAATATACGAGTGCATAGGTATGTATGCTCTTATTAAATGCATTTAAGTTGGTGGTGCCATGGTGCATGTTGGGAATTTTGGAATTGGATATTGTTGTTGCCATCCTTCTCTTAGTGGCTTGATCTTGAATGCTTGAGAAGGATCTTAAATGCATTATCCTACTAAGTTTTTTTTTTATCTTGAATGCATTATCCATTTATCCTACCAAATATGTAACTAATATACTATATATTTATTACTCTTAAAGTCTACATAATTTGTTTAAATGTAGGTGTTAGGGAGGTTCTTTAAATGTGAGACAGTGTTAAGGGAAAACCGGAAAACAAATCTCATAAACCCTTTATTTTCCCAATTCGTATGATTCTTCTCTTAATAATTCACTAATTCTTTCTCTCATTAATTTTGTGAGTTGGAAATAAACTTGTTAGTTGACAAGTCTTATTAATTATGTTTGTTTGTTGAAGAAATGAGTTCAACAAATGATAATATCACTCCTCGTCCTAATACCCAACCTTCCTCTCCCAATACTGAACCTCCCACTTCCAATTCCGGTTCCAATCTTGCTTCATCTTCAACAACTGTTACTTCCTCAATTCGTTCCAAACCTAAAACTGATCCAGTATAGGCATATGTTGCTCACAAGAAAGATGGGACCCAAAATGTGTACATTAACCTATATTGCAATAATGTCTATAAAGGAGGTGACATAAATAGGATGAAGCATCATCTTGCTGGTATTCTTGGCAATATTGCTGCTTGTAAAAAGGTGCCTTCAGATGTACACCATATAGATTTGAAGAGGGTTTGAAGGAAAGTTCAAAGAAAAAGTCTATTGAAGATATAGGAGAATAGTGAGGTGAAGAAGCACACGTCAGTGAGTCGATTTCATCTGATACTCGTTGTGTACTAAGAAGAGGAAAGGTCCCAGGACTGTGGACATATATTTTCTGCCTAGGACAACTTCTGGAGCTCAACCAAGTATCAAGAGTGTGTTAGCAATGAAGGAAGCACACCATACTGTGAATATACTTATCGCTGAATAGGCCATTATCAACTGCATTCCATTTAGAACAGTGGAGTGTCATTTATTTTAAAGGGCTATTGATGGAATCTGTTCTATTGGGCTTGGGTTCAAAGCCCCTAGTGCCTATAATTTTAAAACCAACTTGATAAGAGAGTGGAAAGATGAATGCGGGCTACTCATTGACAGTCATCGAGCCACGTGGAAAGAAAATAGCTACACACTTATGGCGGATGGATGAACTCATGTGTGGTAGAGCGGACTTTGATAAACTTCTTGGTGTACTTTATGCACGATAAGGTGTTCGTCAAGTCTGTTAATGCATTAGACTTGGTTAAAGATGCCAAGACTCTATTCACATTGTTTTGTGAAGTTATTGAGTGAGTTGAC
>JBAGKO010044238.1:0-10079 GCA_037177275.1 Acacia concinna | reverse complement strand
AATATGATGCAAACTTTTTGCTCTTTAATATGATGCATCTATATTTGACATCATCAAAACTAATCTTGTATCTAACAGGTTTGAAGAAGAAATAAGAAGAAAATAGGGATTAAGAGGAAGGAGGACTAAATTGCAAAGTAGAAAACTAGCCAAAGGCATTTTTGTAAAGAGAAAAGGAACGTAATTGCAAAGAAAGTAATGCGCAAGCTAAAAGCATGAAGAAAAGATGGCATGGGGTCAGTTTCTATGATATTCGTGGGTCAAAATGCAATTAAAATCTTCAACAGTCAAAGTCAAAATTGAGCGCTTCCCTGACCGTTGATCTTGCATACAAGAGATCAGATTTGGACCGTTGCCCGCCAAAAAAAATTGCCCCAAACGGCGCTGTTTTGGAGCACTTTTTTTATAAAAAAAAACTCGGCCGAGTCGACTCGACTTTGGCCGGTTAATCATTCAACCAGACTAGACAGGGGTCCAACCGGCCAATCCGGTCTGATTCTCTGTTTAGTGGTATTTATAACCTTCACGAGTGGGTAAGGTCCCTAAATATCAGTATGAATCAGTTCAAATGGTTTAGTATAATGAATGTGCGATTTAGTAAAAGGTAATTTGTGAGATTTGGCAAGACAACAGGAATCACATAAATCAAAAATAGACTTTTTATTATTAGAAACATTACACAGCTGCATTATTTGTGATACAACAGAAAAAGATGTATGACCTAATATGTTGTACCAAATCCTAAAAGAGGAAACAACAGAAGAATTAACCAAAGAACAAGAAGTACATTGAAATTGTAAAACAGAATTAGATGTCTTCTTGTCTTTTGTTTCAGAAACCAAGGCATCATGTGAAGTATTATGCTGATGAACAAATTGAAGCACTTTGATAATATCTCTGAGAGGATATAAGCCATTACCAGCATATCCACGAAAAAGTTCCTTGTCAGTTTTGATATCCTTAATGACATAGATATTAGAAAAGAAGGAAATTAAAACATTATTGTCAACACATAAACGATAAACACTAAGGAGATTTTGTTAATGGTTGGGACATGCAAAATATCTTTGAGAAGAACATAGGTAAACAATAGTATATCTTGTTGTAAATAGGGAAATATTCTTATATTAATTAGGATTGATTCAGGTATTAATTAGGATTGATTATAAACGCGTATGTAATTAATTCTATGTGTCATCTATCTTGTATATAAACCTAACAATTGTATCAATGAAATACAACTTTTCAATTCTCTTAAATAATATGGTATCAAAGCCTTTTAGAATTTAGGGTTCCAAATTTTTTGGGTATTTTGGAGAGAGTACGAGAATGTGTCTGCAAAAACAGAGAGTGAGCGAGAGAGAGCAATGTGTTTCCACCGCAACTTATGGCACTGTATTTGACTTCTCTTTTCTAGTCAGATCCAGGTGGTGATGCTCCATAATTCCACCATTTTCCATTTGGGTACTTATGTCTAGATCCGTTTTCCTATTTGAGTTTCTTCTGAATTTCTAATTTATTTTTGATTTTATACCGGAGATTATTTTGCCATCTATGTGGATTATTCAGAATTTTTTGGGCTGTTTTGGTATCTATATGTGGTCTGATTTTACTGTCATCTTCGGTATTTCATCCTCGCTTGTGACTTTAATCAAATTTTGAGTTTTCTTCTAATTCGTTAAGACTTGCTGAAGTTATTTTGGATTTAATGAGGGTTTGATTTATTCATATTTATTTCTCTCTTTGATTTCACATTTGATTTGGTTGAAAATTACTTGGATTATTCTAAATTTTGGGATTATCTATGAAAGATTTTAAGACTAAGACTACTACTAAGGTTGTACCTACTATGAATAAAATTATTGAGCATAATAGGGGATTTGCTCATATGGCACAGGCTTTTGACACTTCTAACAATGCCACTCCCAGTTCACTTGCCACAGGTAATCTTGTACCTTTCTCCATGAAGTGGATCATAGATTCTAGCGCTACTGATCATATGACAGGTAACCCTCATTTGTTCTCCACATTTACACCATATGCCAACCCCTCTTTCATAACGATTACTAATGGTTCCTCTTCTCATATCCTTGGTTTTGGCACTGTTGACATCACCACATCCATTTCTTTGTCTTCTATACTAAATGTTCCTGACATTGTCTTTAATGTTGTATCTCCAAGCAAATTTGCCCGCCAATTAAATTTTTCTACTCATTCTTTCCTAATCATTACTTAATATAGGATCTCACTACGAAGCACATTATTGGTAGGGGTTATGAATCTGGCGGCCACTACTCCCTAGAAGACCAGGTGTTGCATTCAGTTGCTTGCGCTGGTAGTTCTTTTGCTTTTGATCTTCATTGTCGTTTTAGTTATATGTCTTTGTCTTCGTTGAAGAGATTGTTTCCTTAGTTGTTGGGTTGTCTTCTTTAGAGTACGAGTCGTGTCAATTTGCTAAACACCATTGAGTTCATTTAACACCTTGTATCAATAAACGGGCTATGTGGTCCTTGTCACATTGCGTCCAAAACTGGTTTCAAGTACTTTTTTACCTTTGTCAATGACTTTTCTCAAACCACCTAGTTGCATTTAATGAAAAATCATTCAGAGTTGTTTTCAATCTTTTGCAATTTTTGTGCAGAAATTAAGACTCAATTTGGTGTTTTTGTCAAAATCTTACGAAGTGATAATGCCAAAGAATATCTTTCTACTCAATTTCAAACCTATATACAACAACATGGCATGATTCACCAGACTTCTTGTCCAGATACACTAGCTCAAAACGGTGTTGCAATAAGAAAGAACTGGCACTTATTAGAAGTTGCTTGGGCTCTCATGTTTCAAATGAATGTTCCTAATTCTTTTTGGGGCAGATGCGGTGTCTACTACTTGTTTTCTCATCAATTGTATGCCCACCCCGTGCTTAGTGGAGACGTTCCATATACAACTCTATTTCTTTCAAATCCACTATTTCCAATTGATCTGAAAATCTTTGGGTGTGTCTGTTTTGTTCATGATGTTCGTCTAACAGTCACAAAATTTGATCCTAAATCCTTAAAATGTGTCTTTCTTGGTTATTCTAAGTTCGTTATCTTGTGTTATTAACAACTCTGTGATCTTCATTGACAACTCTGGGACTTTTTTACAATTATGTGATTTCGCAGGATCGTTTTGTCATAAAGTCCCTTCCTTATGACCAAATTGCAATTCTCCCTTTTTTTTTCCCTTCCTTTTTTGCATTCAATGCTGGTATATCTTCATTTTGACTGGCCCAATATTCCTGAATACATTTTTACTTGATTCTTGACGGGTTTTTGACTAAAAAACCAAACTCTCCTCTTGATTGATAAGTAATGCAATTATTTCCTTTTCTGAATACTTTTTATATGTGCAATATTTTCTTTTCTGAATACTTTTTATATGTGCAATATTTCCTTTTCTAAAAATTTTTATTTCTTTATTTAATTGATACTTTACTCGATTGACACTTGAGTTATTTGCTTGCTTTCATTGAATTCTAATTAATCCATTAATTTTTTTAGCAAAAAAAAAGTAATCCATTAATTATATTACTTAATATTATGTGTTATATTATAATATTATATTATGTTCTTTGTTTATATTCCTTAAATTTTTAGAATATATGTTTAGCCCCTTGCCCCTAATATTGTGCTTCTCATCCAGAAAATGCTGATTGGGCGATATCTTAGACGAGATAGACCTCAATGATTTTGGGAGGCGATATCGGGTGACTTTTAGAAATAATAAATATCATAGAAGTATTGAGAAACAACGAGATGTTTTTTTTAATAGGCAAAGATCTCATCAAATTTTAAAATAATTAAATAATAAATCGAATTACTGAATAGCAAATTATTGGGTTCACAATAATTGATAGTCATAGTGATGTATGCAATTTGAACCATTCTTGGATGATTCAGGTTTATTTTTTTATATAATAAAATGCTATACTCCAAAAATATTTTTATTTTATATTTTGCACTTATTTAAACATTGAAAACATAATAATCAGATGTTATATTAATAAGGGAGAAAGACAGATAAATACCCTGCAAACATGAAAAACTCAGAAAAGTTACTCGAATTTCGAAAAGGACAAATGAGGGGCGAAAAATTGGTCATGTTTTAATCATTCTCTGTTAAGTTTTAGTTATTCTCTTTTTAGTTTTAGTCATTTTGTTTTAGTCATTATCTATTCAGTTTTAATCATTCTCTGTTGAGTTTTTGTCATCGCCCCTTATTTATCCTTTCCGAAATTCGAGTCACTTTTCTGGGTTTCTCATGTTTTCAGGGTATTTATTTGTCTTTCTGCCTATTAATAATTGAAAAATTCCAAGGGTCAAATGGGAGAGAGGGTTTCAGAATCCGCGAGGTATGGCTTCAATTATTTTATTTAGGATTATAGTCCACAAGTAAATATCCGATTATTTAGGATAATGACTTTGTATCTAATTTTCCTAAGCCCAAGATTACAGGCATGAAATATTTTTAAAAAAAAAATCTCAAAATCCCCACATCAGATCCTTCCGTTATCTCAAATACAGATTTACTTTTAAAAATTTAATGTTTTACAGAAATACTCTTCTCATTCATTCCATACCTACTGCTTAAACTTAAGCGTTCACCCTCTCCATTGATCTTTTTCAAACGTAACCCTCACTGGAGAAGAACCTTTCGATACAGTCGCTGTTACTCCCACAATGAAAGCAATGAAACACCAGTACGTACCCTATCTTCCCTATGATATCTTAACCAACATTTTTAAAAGACTTGAAGTGAAATCCCTACTCCGATTTCAATGTGTATGCAAAGATTGGGAAAATCTCATCAAGTCTCCTTCTTTTATCCAAGACCACCTCCACCACACCAGTACTCATCAAAACCCTTTGCTTCTCATATCATGGGTATACAGTTGGGATTTGCATGTTGGGTTACTGGATCTTCAAAACAAGCTAGCCCTTGAAATTCAAAAGCCGCCTTTGATTGATTCAACCTTTTGGACCATTAATTCCAGCAAAGGCTTGGTCTGTATTTACGTGGATAGTGACCTTCAGTTGTCTCTTTCTCACAGCCCAAAGAAAAGCGGTACATCTCTCCCTTATATTTTATTATGGAATCCAGCAACTAGACAGCTCAAAAAGGTGCCAGGGACTACTATGGACTTATATGGTGATTACTGTTTAGGATTTGGGTTCACTCCTTTTGATAATGATTACAAGATAGTGAAAATTCATGTTGGTAAATCTTGTTCTTTGGTTAACCCTGTTGAAGTTTATTCATTAAACTCTAAGTCATGGAAAGAAATAGAATTTGAAAATTTAGAGGCCGCAGAGATTAGTGGAAGATGCGGACATGTCATTGTTAATAGTGTTATGTACTGTCTAAATAGCAATCAGACTGATGTAGTGTCAATTGACTTAGCAAGGCGAGTGTGTACCTCCATACCATTGCCTCATTCAGATCATAGTTCACTTAAAAGCCTTGATGTGTATGAGAACAAACTTGCTCTAGTTGTTTGTAATGGATATGATTCGATTCGTTTGTGGGTAATGGAGGAGGATACATGGATTTTGACTAAAACACATATCAACCGCCACTATGTAATGATAACTGAACGTGGATTTGAATCACTGGCTATTTGGAGGAATAAGATTGTCTTCCGTCCCTTTAATCATCATGTGGAAGATTATAGAAGTAAACATTTGTACATGCTCGATGTCACTACAGGCAAGTTTAAGATCAAGCATGTTACTGAACATGGCCCCATCTTTATTTGTACAAGTTATAATTACATGGAAAGCCTTGTATCAATTGGAAACATCAACGACCAGTAACCACGATGATTCCAAATTTTAGTTTGTTTAAACTCTTTTGATGGAAATAAATTCATAATCGTTTCTCATTTGGTGTCCTTTTGGCGAAAACATGCTACTAAATGTTGCTAGCTCTGATCTATCTGACGTATATATGAATTATGATATTGGGTTGTTTTGTTATTGGAGTGTGTGTGTTTTGTTTTTTGGATTTATTATTTCTTGTAATATACTGATTGTTTTTTTTTTTTGTAATTTTAAAGTTTAGGGGTTATTTGTAACTAACCAAAGTTTAAGGGTTAATATTAGTTAATAGCAGGGTACTTGTAATAAAAAAAAAATCAAAAGTTGGGGGGTTTTGTATATGGGATTAGACTTAACAAAAGTAAGTGAAGCAATTTTTAGTTTCTTCTGTTAAATTCCATTCTTAATAAGTTGTGTAGGAAGCAGTTTTTCACCGGACATTTTGTATCTAAAATCACATGTTCAGGGTTTAGGGTTTAAATCTTTTATTTTATTATGGAAAAAGTAAACTTATGTCAACATGTATAAATGTCTTTGGTTTTTCTTTTCTTTTTTTTAGTGTTAGTCTCTTTTGTATTAATTTTCCTTTACCTCTATAAAATTGTTTCATTCAACGCCTTTCATAAGTTTATATTTCAATTTTCAACTTCGAATTTGAATACTTTTTTCCTTAATTTTTTTCTTGAAAAAACCAAGCTCTTCTCCTTAATTGACAAGTCATGCAATTATTTCCTTTTCTAAATACTTTTTATATGGCAATATTTCCTTTTCTAAAAAATTTTAGGAAAAATTAATTTTTTTAAAGTTATTTAACTAATAACTCACTTATAATTTAATCCCTTAAACTTTGACTCAGAGTGACTAAGTCCCTAAACTTTTTCACTTTTTGATAATATTATCCTGAGGCATCTTATGTGGCAAAATAAATTGATAGCTCACTTAAAATCTCTTCCAACTCAGCTCCACCTAGCTTTTTTTTTTTAATAATTTTTATTAAATAGTCCGTGAACCCATCTCCTTCTTTTGCAAATCAGTGGTAGAATCCGCAAGCCTCTGCCAAAATGTTCTTGGCAAGAAGCCTGGCTCTTTTGATTTTGATGGCTCCTAGTATCTCTACACCCTTTTTAATAACCCAATTGAGAATCATTAATCTCTGCACCCTTTTAAATAACCCCATTAAATTTTATTAAAAAAAGTCCCGATGGAGCTGCGTTGGAAGAGACAATTTATTTTGCCACATAAGATGACCCAAGATAATATTATAAAAAGTGAAAAATTTTAGGGACTAAGTTACAAATAAATCAAAAGTTCAAGGACTAAGTTACACCAAGTCACAGTTGAAAGATTAAGTATTTACAAGTATGTTAATAGTTGAAAGACTAAAATATTAATTTTCCCAAACTCTTATTACTTGATTTAATTGATACTTTACTGACACTTGATTTATTTGTTTGATCTCGTTGATTTATAATTAATTCATTAATTACAATTACTTAATATTATGTTTATACTATAATATTGTATTATGTTATGATTATATTATGCTCTTTATTTATATTCCTTAAGTTTATAGAATATATTTTAGCCTCTCCTATTTGGTTCAAAGGGAGGGGATGGAAGGAGAGGATAGGAGATTACCTGATTTGATTTGGATGGAGAGAAAGGAAATGGATGAGTTTTTAATGATACTCTGTTTAGTTCAAAAGGGAATTGGAGAAAAGATAATAATTAATTTATCAATTTATCCTTACACGTTAGTTTTTTTTACTTATGTAAATTATTTAAATTAGTTTACACATCAAGATAAATTATCATAATTTATGAAAATTCACTCTCTTATCAACATATTGTTAATATGTATATGAAAGCTTAAATAATGATATATTTATCTTTTGTTGATATGATAATATAATTTCAAAAATTAAATTACCCAACTTTTATGTTTGAATGACAAAGATTATTTTTCTATTTTTGTTTATGTAACTAAAAAAGCAAAAAAAAAAACAAATTGCAGCAGCATTGTTTGGTACGTGACTTAAGTTTTGATGGAGTTGGAGAGGGATTGGAATAGGTAAAGGGACTGAGATAGAGATTGAGATTTGACTATTAAATTATGTTTGGTAGCAAGTAAGATTTAGTAAGAATATTATCATTAATTTTATTTTATAATATAGCATAATTTATAAAAGTACAATAATATTCATATTTAACCATAAACTTTGTAACCCCATATTATTTGCAACCAGTTGTTTCAATATTTGAGGGTTTGATATTATTTTTAGATTTTATTTTTTTTTATCTAACTTACAATATGCTGGATTAATTGTGTAAAAAATGTAGAAAATCCTATATTTGCATTAGAGAACAAAAAAAATTATATATGATGATATTTGGTATAGATATCTAATCATATCAATTCAAATATAATCATAATATCTTATATTAATATTTTTAAGATAGATGCAATATAAGTAAATATTAAATTATTTAACAATATTTAATACATAAGGTTGAGATTTCATTTATGTAAAAATTTAATATTTTTTAAAAATATTAAAAACATTAATAAAAAGTATATTTTTTAATTCACAGATAACCAAATACATGAATGAGATTCTTAAAGATTAATCACCAAATTAGAAAGAAGAATTAACAGAAAAATTTGACAAAAACGAAAATTGTAAACCGTACTCTACAAGATGAAAAATGTCATGTCAATGTAGAAGAAGAAAATATTAGAAAGAATGGGATAGATAAGAGGTGGGCACTATCGATAAAGATCGAATATCAGAGAGGAAAGAGAATATGACTAATTAAAGAAGGAGAAGGTGATAAGAGATGCGGTTGAAGACGAGTATGGAGAAGTGAGAGAGGTCGAGCGGTAATGCGAAGAATAATATGTGGATACTTTAAGCTAAAAATTATTATAAATAGGGACAATTTTATCTCAACATTTTTCAATCCCTGTATTGCTTCACCAATACCAGGGGTGAGGTGGTTTTGCATCAATCCCACTTTTGTGGGATTCACAATCCCTAGGGATTCCTTGTCCCTCATACCAAACAATATAATTTGCATAATCCCTGACCCAATCCCTATCTCTACCCCCAATGCCTTGTACCAAAGAGGGGTGAGCTATTTTTAAACTTTGTTGACAAATCTATAGTGACAAATATAATTATTTTTACTTTCAGCTTATTTAACAAATTAAAATAGTAAAATTGATGAGTTTTTAATTTTTTTTACCTAAATTCTGAATAACAAGGAAGAAATTAGTTGTATCTTGTCTCCTTTCTATTTTTTAAATGAGGGAAATCATAGAAATATTATAAAATTGATGGGGGCAAATTAGTCAAGATTTTTAACTTCCCTCCAAAACCCCCAATTTAAAGGGGACCAAAATAAAGTGAGGGTCGAGGGAAGAAAGAAGCAAATTTTGATTCCTCTTCTTCAAAATTTTAAACCAAATAAAGGGGAGGGACTTATTGCTTATCCCTCCCTTCCAAGCAAATAGGCTCTAATGCTGTTTGTCTCATCCGAAAGATGCTAATTATACAATATCTTAGAAGAGGTAGATTTCAATTATTTTGGGATGCTATCTCGGTTGACTTTTAAAAATAATAGATATTATAAAAATTTTGAGACACAGTGAGATGTTTTTTTTATTAAAATATCATAAATATCTCATCAAATTTTAAAATAATTACATAATAAATCGTTTTAAAAATAGCAATTTGGGTTCACGTTATAACTATAGTTATGTATGTAATCTGAACCATTCAAATTTTACTTGAATAATTCACATTTAAATTTGTATTTAATGCAATAGTCCAAAAATATTTTTATTTTATATTTGAAACTTATTAAAACATTAAAAACATAATAATAGAATATGCTCCCATATAGATCTTCGAAAATGTCATAAAATTCTAAAATGATGGCTGGATAATTAGGTCTTATAATAATCGAAAAAAAGAAAAGAAGAATTCTAAGATTCGAATGGGAGAGAAGGTTTTCGAGTCGGTGAGGTGTAACTCAAGTTATTTTATTTAGGCTATGTTTGGCTCAATTGAGGGGAGGGGAGAAGAGGGTTGGAGAGGGATTTCATTTTACTTTGTTTGGATTGATGAAAAGAGAGGGAAGAGGAGAGATTTTAGTTTTGTAATTATTAAAATTAAATAAATATAATTATTTTTTGTTTAATATATAAATATTATTATA
>JBAGKO010044227.1:0-10080 GCA_037177275.1 Acacia concinna | reverse complement strand
TAGTCCGTATTGGTATCAGATCTATTCCCATGTTCCGATCTTTCCATTTTTTTTAACCATTTCTTGGGTAAAGTCTCCCAACTATATTTGAAAATGAATTTGTTATCCATAAAGATAAAGAAAGCTTTCTTGTAGTTCCGCTTCTTCCTCCCTCTCAAAATGAAGAAAGACTTGTCAGAAATCGCCGGTTAGGTTAGTCCAACCAAAAAAGACATGGGACTTTTTGGCCATTGTTTGAGAGTTGTCAAGCTTGGACCGACTTAAGTAAAGACTGGCTTCCTATAAAGATCCTTCACTGCACACTTTCTATATATCTCTTTTCATTATCGGCTGCATGCTATCGGAGAGAGAACAATGTGAGGTTCAGTCAAAAGCATTTAGCACGCACTCACTTCAATGATCAAGCAAATAAGCAAGAAAAATCTCTTTCTCTTTCCATACGCAATTTCGAAAAGAGTCTAGTCAGCTCGTCTCTGCTATACTGTATAGATATGTGTACCACATCGAGAAAGCAATAAAAAATTGTTAGTTAGATGAACAGATCATTCCTAAATGCAGCCGTGATCAACTATACGATACCACCACAGATGCGGTCAGACAAGATGGTCGTATAAAGATGAGCTGTAATGAATAGTAAGTAGGCCGGAAGGCCAAGACGGATAGCCGTTCCATACACTAGAAAGCTCCCGCATGCCAGATAGAACTGGGTTAGCGGAAGAGAAGAAGTAGCATAATCCGTCGGCTTGCCACAGAACTGATCCAGAAGAGTATGCAGACAGACTGACTCCTGAGATGGAACTCATTCCTTGACGCAGCATTATGTGAAAGCGCAGAACATCGCCCAGAAGCTTATAGCCCCTTTGGTTGGAGCGCTTTAGTTACGTGTTCTTTCTTCGCTGATTGAGTGCGCCGCCTAGAGCAGTTCTGGCTGAACTGCTTTCGCCGCTAGGGCTAGTCCACTACTGAATGATTATGATACGCCATCTCGATAGATTGTTCTATACCTTGACTGGTATTACACACCAGCAGAGATCGGGGAAGACATTCCACAGCTGCTTGTGAGCTAGACTTGCCTGTCTGATCACCTTATGAAAGAATGAATTCGACTAGCGGATAGGTAGGCGGCTCAGAAAAGGCATTTCCCAAGCTTTTTGGGTGCTCCAACTGATGGTTCTCCCCACCTCTTTCTTTGAAGCAGAAAGGCAAAGAGCTGTTTGCTGTTCCTCTTGTTAAAACTCAAAGGGAAATATATTCGCAGAAGCTTCAGAGGCCATACAGCGAAAGATTCCTTCAAATAGCTCATCACGAGAAGTAGTCCTTTGGTTCTAGATTCTCTGGTCTTTCTTCCCAATTCCCTTTCCCGGGACAGCTCAACTTAGAACTTAGAAGGGCAGTACCCGTGTACTCAACAAGAAATCTTAGTGCATTTAGCATATCATTTTTTTTTTTCTAGGCCATCGCATCGAGTTGCTCTTTAATAAGGAGACCGCCCACACGTGGGTGACTTCGGGTTTAGGCACGAAAGTGTTCCTGGCCTCGACTTCTTTTAAGGATTCCCCTCAATTTATACGGTTTGAAAGCGGACAACCTTTGGGGTTCCTTTCATATTGGCCCTTGTTCGCGCTTTGCCATCACTTCTGTGTTTGGCTAGCGGCCGACAAGGTCTATCCAAATAAGAGGTTTAGGTCTTACGCCCTTTTGGGCGACGATCTTGTGATCGCCGACCGAAAGGTGGCGGAGGCCTACAAGTATGTGATGTCCCAGTTGGGGGTTTAGATCTCAATGGCGAAATCCTTGATTTCTGAGAGTGGGGCCTTCGAATTTGCATCGGGGGGAAGTCTATTTGAAATTTCTGCGGATTGTTACGTGCATAAGCGAGGCGCCAGAGGCTGTCGAGAATAGAGATATAGCTTCCTTCTTTGAAGCGCCTCCCTTTCCTGATAGAACTGCTACCTTGTGCTTGCTTACTAGACTGGCTGGACTGCCTCCTCCATAACTGGTACTGGTGCCGCTACCTATGCTGCTGATACTAAGCTGGGATCTGCTTCTCGGTCGGAACTAGTGCTCCTCGACCTGACTTCTTTTTGCAATACTGAAAATCCGGAAAAAGGAAAGCTTACCGATAAATGCGGAATTCTCTCTTTAAGGCTAAGGCTTCACTTCAAGCAAGCAATTGTTCTCTTCGACTGACACAGGGATAAAGAAAGACTGGTTCCCCCTTTCGAACTTGAAAATCTCATTGGCATTATTGGCAAACGAAACTGGTCAACAAAGGCCTACTTTATGTCTGTTTTCCTCTGCGCAGCGCAGGACTACTCTATTCGGTGACTTATCGAACAAAAAACGGAGAATCTTGTTAGGTCTACTTGAATGCATCATTTGCAGCAGGAGAAGAATGAATTGAAGGGTGGAGTTCGCTCGTCCTATTTGATCCACCCATTCTTACCGAACTTTTTTTTAGAAAGAAAGTCAGCTTATTGGCGTCCTCTTCTCTTTTCAGGATTCATTCCCTACTAATTAAATTTCACCCAGGTAGCAAGAAGGTAAGCGGTATCGTAGCCAGGTGTAGCAGCAAACCAAAGTGATCCAGAATAAGTTGTTTCGCCACTTGACGTCGTCCTTGAGGGGGATCAGTCTTTCGATGGGCAAAAAGCCTTTTCCGAGTAGAAATTAATTTCCAAAGAATTACAGTTCCGAAAAAGTATAATGCAGGAGGCCGCTAAAAAAATGCAAACAATTCTCGTATAGAAACAATAGCAGCAGTACGCCTTTTAGAGGGCCCTCCCCTCTCTTATATTACTTGTTGGAGTTCCCCTGTCCCCCATCCTCCTTTCTTTCCCCTGTTAACAACCGCTTCTTTCTTTTGATTATCTTCTTCTGCATCTTTATTGACTTCCTCCCAACCATTACATTGCGTGTCATTTTTGGGTATAAGCCCTTAAAAATAGCTCTGAAACTACTCTCATTTTTGAATGTAGGTTATTTATGGGATCTGCCGTGGGTAATAAGTTATATTCTTTCTATTCTTTCTTATCCCCAGGTAGGTCAGTGACCGAGAGATTCTGTGTTGAAGAAATAACTCTGAGTGAACAAGGCAAAAGCCTATCTTTTCTCAATCTTCGCAATAGCTATCCGTTCAAAGAGTCCGTCTTTCTTTGTTAAATGGCCGAATTAGCCACACCCATAGAAGGGAGCAATCCCAGCGGATTCATCCATAGCAGTAGAGTCGTAAACAAGAACAGCAGAGTTTACAGCTGAACAAGTCACTTCCTTCTTTGCTTCAAAACAGAGAAGAGCGGCAACAGAAAGTGATGTCCTACTTGACTTTATTATGATTTACATGTAACTTCTCGAAACGATAGTGAAAGCTTCATCCTTAGAATTCTAAATTAGAAAGGGATGGGGAAGACTCGGCAGCATTTGCTTATGACAGAAGAGCAATCAACCAAGAGCCATGCACACCATAAGCATACATGGACACCAGACCGTCTATGCCCAAGGGCCAAAAGAGCTAGAACGGTAACTTTCCTCTTGTTAGAGTCAAAGGAAAGGCAAAAAAAGGATCTTATACTTAGAATACGCTACCACCAAAGGCAAAAAAGGGCGATGCGCAATCAAGACATTCATGCACACCGCCATCAACAGAGGCAAGAGCAGCTAAGGAGAGGCAAGAGCAGCTAAGGCCGCTTCTTCCTTGTTTACAGCAACCCATGAGTGACCGGTCGATTACTGGCTTTAATGAGTGTCGCCCCATTCTGCTGTCCCTTCCCGAACTGTCTCGTCGCCGTTCCCTATGAAGCTAAACCTCGACTCTCGTCATGCAATCTTCAGTCATGGGCTTTGATTTATGTGTATGCCAGATCAGGACGAAGGGAAATTGACTAGCCTAGAGTTTGATCGCTGATCGAATGTGAAGTACGACGCGATCAAGTGGAAGTAGTGCCAGCGATAACCAAACCCCTCGACCAACCACTATGTATCCATGGCCACTAGGGATGAGGAAGGGGCTACGGAAGTTCGTTATTCATACTCGTCATTTATATGGTTACAGATAGGAATTTTGTTGCTTGGAAATGGAGAAGCAAAACAACAGGAATTTTTTCTGTTGCCAAAAAGAAAAGGGTGACCCATAACTTGTTTTCCCGGTTTAGATATAGATTCCAGAGAAGAGCCCTATTGGATATAGTAAGGGGAAAGGGCAGTTTGACTGGTACAGATAGATCCTCCTTTTGGTACGTAGACGAATCGAAATGTAGGTGAAGTTTATCCAGCTCCACTTGTTGATCCATCAATAGCGGAGCAGAGGACTTGCATTCTCCTAGGGTTTAGCCGTTTACCCAGAAGAGACGAATACAAGGGCGATGATAAGTTGATCCGGCACTAGTGGTAGAGGTCGCAGGGCCTTCCACTTCACTTACCTAAGAGGTCAGGCTGAAAGTGAACCTATCGATTCACTGGCACTAATAGCATTTCCTCCTATCCCAGGATACCTACCAGCAAGAGCAGATCCTGTTCCATATGCGGGGGCGAGTAGCGGTAAGTGAAGTAAGTTCAGGAAGTCAAAAAGTGCAAGTGCTTTATTGACAAACTCTTCTGGTAAGCACAGGTTCTTCCTTTTCCTAAAGCTCTGGACCCCGAAGCCCCTATTAGTCAGGCATTGGAGCTGGGTCTTCCCTAGGTCTTTCATAGATAAGGGTCTAGTCTCACTCCTTCTATCGAGGGGGTTTCCTCCTCAGCTGCACACCACACTACAAAGTTGTGACAGAGGGCAAACAAAGGCAAAGAGGAAAGGGAGACATCGCGACCGAACAAAGACCTGACCACCATCTCCTGAAACGTCACCGGAAAGATATCCTTTGCTGATAATCAATCAAAATAGAACAGATGATCAAGCCAGGTCGAGCGGAGCGCTTTGATTACATGTCCCATCATTGGGAATTCTCCGCAGAACGCTTATACACCACTGGTGAGCGGGCCGAAGTAGTGCTTGTTTCAAAGAGTTCGGAATCGCGAAGATAGGCAGTTTTCCTGCTCCCTCTTTCTTTAAGCCTAACCGCCAAAAGGGTATCGGATTCCTCGATTTTGAATCAGGTTTCCGCCTTTATGAACTTAGCCATTCTGGATTAGGACAAAAGAGATTGATAAGTAAAGCATGGCATGCCCGCTATGGGCTTTTTCGCCAGTGTTTTCCCTAATTTCTATTTTTAAACCTTAGATCGACCAATCATCAATCGATTTACCAGTCTTCATTACGTTCGATATCGAAATGAAGCTTACGATTCTCTTAGTGAGAAGCTCAGTTCCGCTTTAATTAAGTCCGACAAGCGGGCACGAGAACTAGGGTTGGTTTGGCTAGCCTTCAAGCAGGCAACCAAGAGAGATAGGCGCGGAAGGTCTTTCAATTCAAAGCAGTCGATTGAAGCTGAAAAGATTCCCCTCAATAGAAGACATTCCCCCCGGCCCTAGATTCCGTTTATGAGAAAGGGGATAGGGATACGGATTTGGATGCCTCAGTGGATTCCCATCCTTGATTACGCAGATTCGTATGCCTATTTTGTTGATTACGATGCAGAGGGATCGATCGCACTTCTTCTATTCAAGATTCTTTATCTGGAACTGGTTCAAAAAATAATTTCCTTTTTTGCGGTTCGGGAGGGCTTGGTTCCCTGGGACTGGCTATTCCTGGAAAAAGTGAAGTCAATCAGAAACCTCGTAGTTGCAAGCAGCATAAGAAGGGCTTTCTGGTTCGGGCGTGATGGCTCTCGGCTTTCGTGACATTTCTTTATTGCACTGGTACTTGTATCCAGCACTTATTCTCCTTATCCCGCAGCACCTTCTGTTGTGTAACTTGACCACCACTGTTGAAAGAGGTCCGAAGATTCTAGGCAGAGAGTAAGGAGGCTGAGGGAGGTGGCGTGTTGAAATTAGGACCATACATTGGGCGACTTTTCTCCTCTTGCAAGTGCTATTCAATCTTTCCTTTTCATGCCATTCTGGATTGTCTTTCTTATACGCAAGTCTTTACTATCTTCCGCTTTTATTTCCCTAACGCTCGATCTCAAGATCTCAAGCTTCTACTTGAAAATACAATAAAGATAGCTATTTCTTTCTCCTAGTGACTACTCCGAATAAAGACTACTGACCTTAACCGTTCACGGGATTTGATACATTACTAAATAGATTCTGAAGAAAGGCTTCCTCTTCCCCTTATTCTTTAAACCAGTCTGACTCTTCCAATTTATAGAGTTGGGCAGGCGAATCAAGAGAAATGACTAGGGGATTTCCTGCCGGAGTTCCCTCCCTTGGAGTGTCATCAATGTTGGCAGATCAGTTAATGCTGAAGCAGAACCATCTGCTGCTGCTGGAGTGCCTTTACCGCAATATATGTTGTCAGGTAAGTGTCCTTAGTGTTAGTGGAAAGCTAGGGATCACTAATTCCCTCGGCAGGGTCAAGTTACTTGAATCAAATTTGAAAGAAAAAAGAAAAAGGGCTACTTAGTGCGGTGCCCTTATAGGAGTCTGAACATCTATTTCTGAGCTTTAAAGATGCTATTTCGGATTAGATCTTCAAGTCTTCACTGGATTCACCTGAGTAGATGTTCTCAGTCTTTTTTCCAAAAACTTATGTAATTATTGGGTCGGCAACCATTATTTAAATGTTCGATTAGCCCCCGCCTCAGATATTCTAATTGAAGCAAAACTTCTACGTTACGCCCAGCGGCAAATCTAATAATGGATTAAAGAAGAGTCGTAAGGTAGTTTACTTTCTTACTTGTTAGAGTAAGGCCGCATTGATCGAATAGATGACTAAGGCTTAGAACTGATAGCAATTGAATCTGAATACCAGATTTTCTGGGTATTGGCAGTGAATCAGATAGAATAGGTAATTGTTCCATTAGGAGCTCTTGTCTTATAGAAGTAACCGGTGTTGGATAGAAGACTGTTTTAGTTGCCGGTGCTACTGCTTGAGAAGAAGCTACACATTCATCTTACTCGAGAAATGACTTTTGAATCGAGAGCTTTTTTCAAAAATATTCCTATTTAGGAACTTCACTGAGAGAAAGTAAAGAGAGTAACTGCACTCAGGCAAATTTGACAGCATCCGATTTTGTACAGTTAATCTTAGCAGACGCTTTTGGGGCATTCTCCTTCATGAAGATGGCATCAAGCCGATCTGGGACTTGAGGAATAGAATAGGGGGATTTCTTTGGAGAGGAATAACCGGGATTTGAAGCATTCTTCGTCCCTTATCCGCACGTAGATCTTTTGACAGCTGGGATGGACTTTTGGTTTTGGGATTGAACTCAGGCTCGGAACTTCACTAAAAGCAGGGTAAAGAAGTGACATCATATATAAAGAAAAGGACTCGAATGCAAGCTCCTATGGAACTGTTTTCGGGTTTGGTGGAATTGAATCAAGAGTACCACTTACAATTGAATCAGGAACCGCCGCTAGAAAGGGAACTGAATCCGATCCTGCTTTACTTTCTTTGCCTAGGAACTCTGGGATGAATACCCGTTCGTAGAGTGATAGTAGCTGTGAAAGTCTCCGGTGTGATTGAATCAGTAATCGCTCCTACCCTTGTTCATGTTCAAGATTTTATAACTGTTCAATCATCCCTTGCTCTCGTAAGCGGTCTCACTGCTTTCACCGAGGGGGATAGAATAAGCTCTTTTTTTCGCTAACTAGAAATCTCATAAGAGAAGAAAGATTGTAGCCTAGTTCGAATGAAAGGTAGGGCACAAGGCTATCCCTGAGTTCACAGGTGTCCTTTCTTATCCCCTGTTCTTCATGAAGATTGGGTGAGTCTTCCGTGACTGGCCTTTCTCTTGTTGTTGTCGAGTGCCTGCAGTTGCACTTCTTTCTTTATGCATCTTTCTCCCATGCTTTCCGTTGGTCAACAACCAACCAAAGCTCTATCGAATTCTTCACGAGTCCTACAGGAAGGACTCTCTTTCTGTCTGTAGGGAATTGGAAAAAAAAGAAAATCAATCATATCATGCCTCAACTGGATAAATTCACTTATTTTACACAATTCTTCTGGTCATGCCTTTTCCTCTTTACTTTCTATATTGCCATATGCAATGATGGAGATGGAGTACTTGGGATCAGCAGAATTCTAAAACTACGGAACCAACTGCTTTCACACCGGGAGAACAAGATCCGGAGCAAGGACCCAAACAGTTTGGAAGATATCTTGAGAAAAGGTTTTAGCACCGGTGTATCCTATATGTACTCCAGTTTATTCGAAGTATCCCAATGGTGTAAGTCCGTCGACTTATTGGGAAAAAGGAGGAAAATAACTTTGATCTCGTCTTTCGGAGAAATAAGTGGCTCACGAGGAATGGAAAGAAACATATTCTATTTGATCTCAAAGTCCTCATATAGCACTTCTTCTAATCCTGGATGGGGGATCACTTGTAGGAATGACATACTGCTAATCCATGTTCCACACGGACAAGGAAGCATTGTTTTTTAATTTCATTCTAACTTGGTTGTTCGGTGGCCTCATAGAATCAGGTTTGCACTTGACCCCATGAAGAAATTCTTTACAGGGGTGGATTTGGACGAGTTCGAAAGAACTGTTGGTCCAATTCTACCTTCTGTTGAAGAGCTTGGAGTGCCACCTATGACTGGAAAACTAGGTTGCTCGGTTGAAGGAGGAGGCAAAAGGCGGATTTTCCCCATTGGAAACTAGATCAATCAGAGGTTCTTATTGGCTAGCTTCATTGCAACAAATGAAAAGGATACCAATGTTAATCAAGAAGCTCCTCTTGATCGATTAGTTGGCAATAAACACTGCTTCTCTTTTGACTTGAAGTCGGCCACAGATAGGTGGCCTTTAGTCTTTCTGTTTGAAGTGATGCAGTATTTATTCGATAGGTCGTTTGCTTGTGCTGTTGTTAATTCAACATTAGCATGCAACATATTTGAGGTAAACTTTGTTAGGAATCCGAATTCAAGGGTCTCGTTTGTTGCCGGATAACCTCTCGGTTATCATGCCTCTTGGCCTTTATTTGCTTCACATCCAATTTTGGTGTGGTATTGTGCAGAAAAGGTGTATCCGGGATTGTACTTTGACAAGTATGCTGTACTCGGTGATAACATTGTCATTGCTGATCAGGCTGTAGCCAAAGTATATGAAGAATCCCTCCAAAATTTTTGTCTTTCTATTTCATATCAGAAATCCCTGATTTCGGAGAGGGGTTCAGCTGAGTTTGCAAAACGGTTTAGGGTAGAGTGTCAAATTGGAGTGTGGACTTAAGTCCTATCTCGATTCGATCTCTACTCAATGCCCATCACCCTTGGGGTGCTATGGCAATACACTTGAAATATCGGGTTAAGAGGTTATCAACTCTTGCTCGTATATCAGGTTGTAGTTTTAAGCGTCTCGACTGGACCATCCTAGAAAGGCCCACATTGAGCGCATTCTTCATATGTGGACCAAAACTTCTTTACCACTTGATTTGTGGTTAGGAAGAGGTTGTCCTCTCAACCCTTATCTCAAAGGTGTGCTTTTGGCTTCCAGTTACCAGAAAAGGGACCTTCGCCCAAGCCGAGCCACTAGTAGAGTAAGCCCTTCCCACGTGTCAAGGTGAATAAATGAATAATGCAGCCTCAACCAGAGAGATCAACCTTCGATTTTCATTTTTTTTAGGCCGCCGGCGGCGCAGAACGCACTAATCCGCGACCAGCTTCCGAAACCGAACTGAATGGAATTGTTACTTTCCAAAAATGCTTGCTGAAAATCCAAGCCAAGAAAGAAGGTCCATTTTCCCACGTAGTTCGTCGGTCAAACCAACGATTCTCTTCTCAAAGGTTTAGAGAGATCTTTTTCTAGTTAGACTTCTATCAATACAATGAAAGAACCATCCCTTCCTATTTGTTTGTCCTGTCAGATAGAAAGAAAATGAGACCCCAAAGAGCCCTTACTTTAGGGAGTGGGGATGAAGGGGGGGGTTTACATACAACTGAGGCAAAGTGGTTTATGATTGAATCTCAGAGGCATTCTTATCATTTGGTAGATCCAAGTCCATGGCCTATTTCGGGTTCACTCGGAGCTTTGGCAACCACCGTAGG